>CM076579.1:710625700-710891903 GCA_034641835.2 Pinus albicaulis
ATGTGCATTACAACTTGAGGTTGTTGAGTCATTACTGTGATCGGGCATATGAGGATCAATCATATAAAGTTTGGGACAACAACCCAGAGGATGATAATTTGAAGGACGACACTGTACATATGGAAGAATTGGAAGCTGAAATTTTGAGGGATGATGATGAAGCAACAACAACGATGCCACTGACACACACAGGGCTAGTCCCACCCTCCAGTAGCAGTGCGAGTGCCAGTGCCAGTGCTCGATTTCCAACTATTGTTCCTTTGTAGATTCAACCTCCACCTACATCCTCACGTTGCTCTTCGCCTTCTAGTTATGGTCGTGGTACTCCTGAGAGTACTAGAAGAACACCATTGCCTTGTGGTTCTCACAAATTAGACATTTCTCCTGGGCGTGGCAAGGGGCCAGCGAATAGATAAAATAGATTTGTTGTTTACTAGTCTTTTCTATTTTCTAGTAGTTTTAAACTTTTATAACTGTTGAACAGTTGAAACTTTACTCTTTCATATTTATTATGATAATTTTTGTAAACAATATATGACAATTTAAGTTTGAAGTTTGAATTTGAAAGGTGAAACTCTGAAGTTGGCATTTATAAGTTTATAAGTCATTATGAATTATGAATATGATGCTTCATGAAAGTTCATTTCGTTTCATTTTATAACATTTCATTTCATGTTAAATATTCTTTGTTGTAATGGTTATTGGTTACACTTAGCTTACAAGTACAACTATGGTGATCAATGAATCAATGATGATAAATGTTATATATTGAATTTTGAAATCAATGAATCATTGATGATAAATGTTATATATTGAAATTTGAAATCAATGAATCAATGATGATAAATGTTATATATTGAATTTTGAAAGCTTGAAACCTTAAGATTGATGATTCGTGAGACTCAAGAGGCAATATGTTGTATGTTTCCAACTTGTGGGCGTGGTTGATGAAGATTATAACTTCTAGATGATTGATGTTATATGGTTCAATCTATGTTTTTATGTTTTTTATGTCTAATTCATCATTCTACATGCTTTTGTTGACATATATGCATCAAAATATAAAAAATATATATATTTAAAAAACTCTCCCCGAAACGCTCTAGATCGGGGGCTTTTGAAAATGGCGCTCCCGCTTCTGCTCTCGCTCCTCGCTTTCGCTCCCGCTCCCAAGTAACCATGATGCTGTGGCAGCGCAGAGCTTTAGAGGGAGTTCAAAATTCTGTTGGGGAACAGTCGAGATCTAGTGCCAGAGCCGGGGTGTGAGACTGGGAGGCCAGAGGGTCGAAGTTTCCAGCGAGTAGGAGATTAGGAGGAGGTGCAACGCAGTCCTAGCAGCAGTGACACACTGATTGTGTGGGCAAACACAGAGACAATGTAGAGGGGTAATCTTCAGTTAGATCAGTGCCGAAGTTTCCAGTAACAATGTATCTTCTCACTATATTTTGTCCAATTTTATCTCTGTATCAGATAGCCAGTTTGGGCATCCAGTGACTTGTATTTAGAAACTACTGCATAATAATTAAAACCCTCAACTGCTGCACCGGTTTTCCCGCATTGGGTTTTTCCGGGGACATTGTCCAAAAACAACAGTGTATATGTGTGTGTTTATTTTTTTCCTGCTCAGTGCTTGTTTCGACAGTATTTTATATGTTGTGAAGGCTGCAGTTGTATTTATTTCGATGTTTAATGTGTAACACTGTAAATAACTTGTATCGGAATTAACAAGTAGAAGAAATAACATCAGATTACTGTAGTAGGGATTCCCATTGTGGAATTTTCACATGGTATTAGAGCACAGGTGAAGTAGGAGAGCAGAGCAGGTTTAGCCCAACGTTGTGCAGAAGGAGGAGTTCGAAGGATTGCGTAAGCAACAGATCAAACCCTAGAGGGGTTGGCAGTCCATTGGTTGGGAAGGCTAATTTTTGTGGAAAATTACTTCTCTGAGTGAGTCGACAAAGAGTAAATTTTCCAGATCTAGATCTTGTCAGAGGCAGAGGAAGCAATGCAATAGATTCAACGTTGAGGAGATCTTCAACTGGGACACAATTTTTTGCAACAATTTGCTAGGACAAAAAAGCGTTAGAAGAGGAAAGAAGGGCACATACAGAGGAAATTTCTTTCACGGAAAATTTTGGAGCCAAGGAATTCAATTTCTCACTGTAGAGCAGTAGTATCCGGGAGCATATCTACTTACTCTAGTAGGGAGTGCGTAGAGCCAGTCAGCAACTGCGCAAAGGAGAGAGGATGAAGTTTGACATTTGATTGGCAAGATGACATTAGCTAGGTTGCGAGATCAAGATTGTTTGGAGGGTGCCTCCAACTATTTTATCAGGAAGGAAAGAAATTCCTTCCTTCTAGACGAAGATGATCTCAAAACTTATATCACTAATGTGGTAGCTGAGCCCACAGATGCAGGTCAACTTAAGTCCTACAAGAAGGAGATGGCGAAGGCTAAGAGACTGATCCTCGACAGAGTGAGAGATCACATGCAGACAAAGACACAGCCAAGGAGATGTGAGATGCGTTGGCCATATTATATCAAGGGGTCTTTCGAGCAATGGAAGATTTACTTGGAGGAGAAGATAAGATGCACGAGGATGCAGAAGGGGAAGTGCATAGACCCCTTCCTAGAGAAACTTCAGGATACTTGAGATTAGCTGGCTACTGTGAGAGCAGCGCCTCAAGGTACTGAGTTTGTATGGCTAGCCCTTAACAATGTTTCCGAGGAGTGGCAAGTCTTTGTCTAGAGTTATCCTGGGCAGAGAGAAGTTTCCTGATTGGGAGAGAGTTTGGGCTGATCTACAACAAGAGGAGATGAGGCGTGATTTGGTGAAGAGCACCATAAGTGGCAACAACAACAGTGGGGTGAAGATCGAGAAGGAAGATGAAAATCCTGCCCTCGCATCGAAGGTACAGTAGGAGCAGCGTAGGTGAAAGAAGGACATTTCAAAGATCAAGTGTTTCCAATGTGGTGAGATGGGCCACTTCAGTTCTCAGTGTCCTCTTCAAAAGAAGGACAAGGAGAAGGAGCAGGATCAGCACACTACTACCGCAAAGATCGATAGGCTATCCTCCAGATTGGAGGAGGAGTTTGCCATGATTTACCATATACCTCTAGGGGAGAGGTGGAGTGATATGGTTTTGTAGCCTCAGAAAGCTATAGGAAGGGCAGGATCCTTGAGGAGTCCATCTCTTGGATCATCACCTTGCTACGGGAGCCAATAACAGGATGGACCAGTGACAAATGGTGCATTCAGGTGCCAAAGTGACAAATGCAGTGGTTAGCAGCGTTAGGAACGAAGCAGTGCAAAGCAGAGTTGACAACAGTGTAGTTGGCACAGTGCAGAGTCAATAACAACCTAGAGGCTTTAGTGATAGCGCAGAGGCTAGTAGTAGTCAGAATTCAGTGGAAAGATGCATCAATCTGAACACAGTTGGTTCAGTTGATGGACATATCTCAGTTGCAGCAGCAACAGATGAGAGGGAGTTGTGGATGTTTGTAATATTCCTAATTAGCGACAGCTAATTGGAATATTAGATTTTGTCAGTTTTGCCGTCTATAGTTTGTAAATAAATAAAAAGTGAGTGGAGAGGGTCTAACTCACTTAAGTGAAATAAAACACCCTCCTAGTAGCACAACGTTGTGACTTAAGGGGGAGCTAAGGGGGGTCAAGTACCACGTAGAGAGGGGGCCCACGTATGCTCTAGAGGCTACTACGCAGGAGAGGATGGGCACGTGGCAAGAGAGGGAGGCTATGTTGAGGAGATGGGCCTTAGGGTTGGAGGAAGGCCAACATTATAAAAGAGGGAGGAGCCTTCTCATTTGATTCATTTTGTTGTTGATGATATTGAGCTAGACATTTTGTCTTCTTGAGCACGCTCTCTGTTTAGCCTGTCTGCAGCACTGTTTAGTGCATTGAGTGTCTCCGGTCGGAGATCTCGCCCTTAGCCCCGGGGGACTTCGAGTGCCTGCTTGGGCAAGGTTATTTCTTCAGTATTTTGTGAGAGGTTTTGGTGTTTGGGTTTGTTGCGGAGCTGGGCTTTCATAGAGACTGCGCAGTCACAGAGGGAGAACGCAGTCCATCTTGGAGGTGTTCCGGATCGGATTTCTGCAGGAGATTGAGCCGAGATTTTGAGCAAAGGATCAACCTTTGTCGTTGGGAGGATTTTGGTGGAGTTTGAGGCAGTGTTTCAGTTATTCCCATTTAGCCTCTGCGTAGAGCCTTGGAGGCCAGCGTAATTCCCCAAGGGGGTGTTTTCCGGAGGTTTTCGAGGGTCGGGCATTTTTGATATGGTTTCTGGGTTTTGTCAGGATTGGTGAGTAGAGGAGGATTTCAGATTTTCAGCTCATTCCGGCAAGGGGATCAGCCCCTAGACTTCAGTCCATTCCAATAGTAGCAGCTACACGACAGTTTTCCAGCAGCTGGGACGCAGTTCAGAGAGCAGCCATTTCCTGTATATTCTGAGAGTATTTCTTCACTTGCCTTGAGCAAGTTTAGGTGCTATCACTCTGATCACCTATTGTACTTCATTATATTTCTCAGTTTAATAAAATGGCTTCGCATTTCCTCTCTATATTTCTGGATGAGTTGCCGTACATTCTTTCTATGTTATTATATGTCTGCTGCACTGTTATCTTTTATATATTCTTGAGCATTCTACTTCTATACCACTTGGTGTGTTTATTTCATACTCTTAGACAGAGTCTGGAAAGGGCTAGGTAGCCTCCAGATTTCGTCCTCTTTTCAGAGGCGGCATATCTGGTAAACGCCCTCCCAGCCCATCTCTGGTTGGAGTTTGCCGTGTTTTAGAGATATCCTTGAAACGGGATATTACAGTGGTATCATAGCATAGTTCTGGCTCAGCCTGTGGTCTATGACACCGGGGAAGAGACCCTATATTTTTTATAGAGGCAAGAAGTATAGAGACCGTGAGCGTAGGTTGGAGAACACCTACGGAGAGGGAGACTGTGTTCGGGTAGTGGACACAGAGCAGGAGAGAGAGCATGTGACAGACACAGAGCAGGAGGAGCCTGTATTAGATTCAGAGCAGAGAGGGTCGATGGCAGACGACACAGAGGCCAAACAGTTTGGGGAGGCACTCCTCAAATCGGTGCAGGATTTAGCCAGACAGATTGAGGTGATGGGTCAGAGGTTCACCGCTGTAGAGGCTAGACAGCGTGAGACCCCACGGGTTTTCCAGGTAGGTGAGGGATCAGGCACATCCCATCATCTGCTAGAGCATGGTGTTGCTCAGCATGATATTCCTCAGCCGATGGCTTCACGTGCACCTACCCGCTCTACCGTGCCCACTTTCTTAGGAGTAGACACAGGGGCAGGAGCTCAACAGGAGCCAGAGCCCGGACACATGGGCGAGTATTTTGCAGAGTATCAGGCCTATGGGCAGGAGTTCAGGGATGCTCTCTCATTCCGGGATTTTGTTCAGCGCCAGCGGGACAGTAGACCCCGTGACCATCATTGTAATATTCCCAATTAGCCTTGCTAATTGGAATATTTCATTTTTGTTTAATTTTGCCGCTTTAGTTAGAAATAATAAATAAAGTGAGAAATAAGAGGGGTCACCTCACTTTAGTCACCTCACTTTATATTCAGCATTGTGTTTTCTATATCTGTCTGGCATATTTCTGTTTATTACTGGTTATTTCCCTTTGGGGATATTACAGTGGTATCAGAGCATAATTCTGGCTCAGCCTGTGGTCTATGACATCAGAAAAGAGATCATACAGAGCAATAGCAGTTGCAATACTAGAAACGCAGTTGGGAAAAGGGCCAAAATAAAAAGGTCAAATTTTGAAGTTTGGAATTAGGAAAAACGTTTTCTGGGTTTTTCTGGGTTTTGGACAAGGATCACCTTCCCAAATCCTTAGAATTTTCTGAGTAGTTTTCAATGGGTAAATCGGAGGTCAAAGTTAAGCAGCGGCATGGTTTTGCAGCAGCCGTGCAGTTTCTGTGGAGCCTGTGAGGGACACAGAGCAGTGGGACTCGATGGCAGACATAGCTGAGAAGTTGGATGCACTCATCCATCACATGCAGGATGTGTCACAGAGGCTCGCAGCCGTAGAGGTCAGTCAGAGAGAACTCCCTAGGGGTTTTCAGATCGTTCATCATAATGCCACTCGGCATATGGCATCGTGTACACCCACACGTCCCACTATGCCCACATTCTTGCCAGAGGACACAGGAATAGCAGTACAGCGAGAGGTAGAACCCGCTCGGATGGCTGACATTCTTGCAGAGTATCAGGCTTTCGGACAGGGATTCATGGATGCTTTCCCCTTCGAGAGATATATCCTGTACCAGTATGGCATTAGACTCTATGATCAACACCAGGGGCACTGGCATCATCATGGTGGAGACTACCACCGCACCGCGAGTAGAGATTATGTTCAGCTCCAGCGTGATAGTAGACCTCACAACTTTCGCAGAGGGAACAAGCACTCACATGATAGGGGCTTACAGCGCACAGTGGACAAGTTGGATACCTCTTTCCAGCTTGCCCAAGTATCGGGGAGGAAAACCATTAAAATGGTTACCTCACACTTGGAGGATGAGGACACACAGGATTGCAGGGAGTCTGAGGTTACACCTAGTGTGACACAGGATTCACCCTCATTGGAGACATCCTTGACCGTGCCGGTTGATATCATAGTGGAGGAGGTAGAGCCTACCCCGGTAGAGCCATCCACTGAGGTGGTGACTGGAGCCATGTCCGAGTCTTCGGGTGGTAGCAGCACACGACAGATGGGTGAGGTATCAGGAGATATATCCACTATCGATGAGGCACTAGGAGATACAGAGATATTGGATGATGGTCGCAGACAGCAGTATCATCGGCTTCGGACGGACCTTCGAGTTTTGAGGGAGAAGGCCATGTCAGTACGGGAGACCATTTTGCTGCAGGACCAGGAGCTGGAGGGTATGAGAGTGACTTGTGCCAAGTCGGCGGCCAAGTTGGTCCGCATTGGGGAACAGCTGGATTCCCTGATGGTACAACCAGAGGGCACGAGGGAGCGTCAGATCATTCCCCTTCAGGCATGCATGGATGGGACTAGCAGTATTGTCGTGCCGGTTGATATCATAGTGGAGGAGGTAGAGCCTACCCCGGTAGAGCCATCCACTGAGGTGATGACTGGAGCCATGTCCGAGTCTTCGGGTGGTAGCAGCACACGACAGATGGGTGAGGTATCAGGAGATATATCCACTATCGATGAGGCACTAGGAGATACAGAGGTATTGGATGATGGTCGCAGACAGCAGTATCATCGACTTCGGACGGACCTTCGAGTTTTGAGGGAGAAGGCCACGTCAGTACGGGAGACCATTTTGTTGCAGGACCAGGAGCTGGAGGGTATGAGAGTGACTTGCGCCAAGTCGGCGGCCAAGTTGGTCCGCATTGGGGAGCAGCTGGATTCCCTGATGGTACAACCAGAGGGCACGTTGGAGTGTCAGATCATTTCCCTTCAGGTATGCATGGATGGGACTAGCAGTGTTGTTGGGTCATCTCTTCCCGTTGGAGAGAGAGAGGCAGAGCCACCTAGTCAGGTCTCATATGTTGACTTGGATAGTGGTATGAGACGATCAGAGTTGCACCGGGTACAGCAGCCACGTGTTGAGGTTGGATGGCGAGAGATTTTGAGTTGGTACTCGATGGAGCAGACTATGGATGAAGAGGAGGTCTCAAGGAGAGATCTCACGGGAGATGCACTTCGACACACCATGGGGTGCGATGACTTTCTTCCCTTCTCACAAGAGCAGATAGAAGATGGGGGACATCTTCGGATGGATAACATCTCTCATGCTTGTGTTGGACATTCCTTGAGCCACACACATCATGATGGGAGGTTTTTACCTACCACCTATTTGATTCTTGATAGGGTCTCATTGATCCTTGAGAAGTTTATATTCCAAAATCCCATGAAGTGCAAAATCAGAAATTTGATTTGGGAGGATGGTAGCCCTCATGGGAGGAGTACCAGGATGAGGAGAAGGAGGCATCCACAAGTGATTGAGTGGATGGGGATGATGAGCAAGGAGCTAGGAGACTACTTGCAGATCTGTGACACCAGGCAGCAGGAGGCTTGGCTGCGCTGGTTACTCTTGGAAGAGTTTGGCCATCATTTGGCAAACACTCTTCCTAAGAGTAGGAGTATGGGGAAAAGATGGATGGATACTTGCATCATTGAGCAGCATAGAGTATGGATGCATGGTGTTGATGTGTTACTCATATCATTCATTATGTCTTCATCACATGAGTTGTTTGATGGAGGTATGGAGAGGCAACACAATGTCTTGTTGCTTGGTTTGTTCCTAGGAGAGCATGGGCAGATTTGCTCTCACACTTTGTATGGTGTTGTAGGAAGAGGGGATGGCACTATCCCCTTGGTCTTTGATGATGATTGGGAAGCACTTCCATCTTGGAAGGTATTCCATATTTATTGCAGCATTATTAGAGGAATCTTTGACAAGGAGCATGTCAAAGAACAGAGTCTTGTATTGACAGGAGCTTATTTGCATGGGCTCACAGCGTCGTCACCTTGGAGCAGAAGATTATGGATGAAGTGTGCGCAACAGAGATATGGTGGATCTATAACCCCTAGGTCCCAGGATCACTTCATATTCGTTGCACTTACAAGGAGTAATGATGATAGAGACATCTATGGCATATTCTTCTTGACTTGGGTTTCCAAGCATAAGGAGGATTATCTTCTTGCAGCACATGGTTCAGTCTTCTTCATAGCAGGTCAACACTTTATGGAGGACTCATTCATGGACCCATGTACCATCTTACTTCCAAGCATATGAGCCAGGATTTGTACATGGGAGAACATTATGAGAGAGACACATGAGGTGAATGTGCCTTTGAGTATTTTACGCACTACATGTTCTAATAGGAGCATGGGAGGAGGCATGGCCACCACTACTACATATGTGGTTCTCTTTTGGTGTGGGCCATGAGATTGATATTCATCCATTGTACAGCCATGGGCAAGCGTTTGGACCTATGTTGTTGTCATATTCAGCCATTTACTACCCATTAGTGATGGATCTTGTACATTGCTTGCCATGTGATTTTCTGAGATTGCAGTGGATGAGACTGCGCTGTATCCTTGTGAGGGATTGTTTGCATTATGTATCCTCATGCAACACCTTCAGCAAACCTCTCATTAGGACGATCCATGAAGCACATGTCCTATTCTTCATGGATGAATTGTTTTGGGCCAGCTTGTTCTTCGTTGATGGAGGGACCTTCTTTGGAGGATTGCTCTTCACTTTGCCATTGGAGGGCAGTGATTTTGCAGCCCAAGATCGGCATACACTCTACACTTGTCATGAGTGGAGAGAAGGACAGCATGGGGTAAGCTATGATGCTTGCCAAGATCAGACTTTCAACCCACCTTCATTACCAGAGCTTGAGGTGGAAGGAGATTTTCAGGAGTTGCCTTGTCGGGAGGTGGCTCATTTTGTTTGGATGATTGCTTGGGGATGGAGGATCCACATGAGAGAGATGTTCCTCACTTCATGCCTTGAGTGGAGGGAGATGATGAGCTGGTACACAGTCAATGGGACAACTTACACATTCGTAGATGCAGAGCAGTAGCAGTCATGGTCTTTAGTCATAGCCAGAGACAGTGAGCAGTCAGAGTCATGGGACTTGGGCGATTATTGGCCACAGTGGCGATGGGATCCGGGAGGACTATTGATTGGCTGGTACCATGAGAGGCCAGTTTGGGATCCTGGCATTGAGATATCCCTTCATATCAGGGTGATGCAGGAGACAGAAAGGTTTCAGTGGGACCCAGGCACATTTTGCAGTATCGGCAGGGAGCATCAGCTAGAGAGTAGGCTTGTTCAAGCATTGCTTGAGAACAAGCAATTTTTGCCGGATGAGGATGCCACTTGGGAGAGCGGGCAGACGTTACAGCATCCATCACTTCAGTTGCTTGAGGACAAGCAACGTTTTGCCGGGAGAGACTGTAATATTCCCAATTAGCTTTGCTAATTGGAATATTTCATTTTTGCTTTATTTTGCCGCTTTAGCTAGAAATAATAAATAAAGTGAGAAATAAGAGGGGTCACCTCACTTTAGTCATCTCACTTTATAAAATAAAGTGCTTTCCTAGTTAATTGACGTTGTAACTTAAAGAGGGGGCCTTGGGGGTCCACACGTATATGAGGGGAGGCCTCACGCTGACCCAAGGGTAACTGCAAGGTGAAGGACGCAGTTAAGGTTTTGGAGGGAGTTTAGCATTATAAAAGGAGGGGTTTCCACTTCATTTGGTATGCATGATTTTATATTGATATTGAGAGCTAGACTTCTGTCTGCTTCAGCACGCTGGTTGTTTAGTCGGTCTGCAGCACTGTTTAGTGCAACCGAGTGTCTCCGGTCGGAGATCTCACCCTTAGCCTCGGGGGACTTCGAGTGCCTGCCCTGGTAAGGTTATTTCTGGTTTCACCCTTAGCTTCGGGGGACTTCGAGTGCCCGCCCTAGTAAGGTTATTTTCCGAGTAACACCTTTCAGTTTCAGTGGGACTTGGTAGCACTTTTCAGCAGGAGAATTGGAGAGGAAGAAGCCCTCTTGTGGCTGCGCAGATCTGGAAAGAAGAGGACGCTGTTCCAAGGGGAAAGAGGACGCAGATTCAGCCCCAGAGTGAGGACGCTGTTCCAGGGAGGACGCAGTCCAGTTCAGAGCAGGGAAAACGCTGTTCCAGGAGGAGGAAGGACGCAGATCAGTCTGGGAGTGAGGACGCTGTTCCAGCAGGAAGAGGAGGACGCAGATCTGAAGGCATATTGATAGATCCAGCCTTGGAGATTGTAGATCTGAGCAGATATTTGCAGATCTGGTTCTGTAGGTGGCAGATCTGGAGAGATAGCATTAGATCCAGCTTGGGAGATTGCAGATCTGAGGAGATATTGGCAGATCCAGCCTAGATCTGAAGAGATAACATCAGATCCAGCCTTGGAGGTTGCAGATCTGAAGAGATATTGCCAGATCTAGCATAGATCCGAGGAGAGAGCAGTAGATCTGATATAGGAGGACGCAGATCTGGAGGGACAGGTCACAGATCTGGATTGTAGGCTTCAGATCCAGCAGATCTGAGCATATAGGACGCTGATCCATCTGGGAGGACGCTGATCTGATGAGCAGGGTCATGTGAGAAGGGCTTGACAGCGTTTTGGCCTTGAGGAGCTGAGCTTTTCATCTGGAGGGTTTGGTGACCAGCACCACATCTGTTTCAGCGCTGTCACTAGCAGAGACAGCGTTTTCATTGGTGAGGGTTTGGAGTATTGATATCAGCTATCTTTTGGTCTTCAGCTCATAGTTCCAGTGCAGTCCAGCTTCAGTCTTCAGAGCAGTCTTCAGCCAGCTAGAACGCTGTCCTTGTTGCAGCCATTATTTGTCTGAGAGGGCCTCCACTTGCCTAGGGCAAGGATAGGCGCATTTATTCTGATTTTCTTGTACTCCTCTCTATGTACTTTCAGATTAATAAAATGGCTCAGTTCTCTGGCATTCTATGTGTATTGGTTTCATGATCTGGTTCAGCATTGTGTTTTCTATATCTGTCTGGCATATTTCTGTTTATTACTGGTTATTTCCCTTTGGGGATATTACAATCATAGAGGGCATCGACATTATCATGATGGAGATACCCACCGCACATCTAACAGATTCCATTTGCCTACGTTTGATGGCTCATCAAACAGTTCGGCAAAGTCTTGGGTGGAGAAGCTGGACATCTATTTCTAGCTTAACCAGATGTCGGAGACGGAGGCCATCAAGGTGGCGACATTACATTTGGATGGTGAGGCCTAGGACTGGTGGTTCCATGGGATGGTCACACTCGGACATTCTACAGTGACGACATATGCCGAGTTTACGAGGAGGTTGATGGAGCGATTTGACCGGAGGGATCCGGAACAACACTTTGTTGACCTGACGAGGCTCAAGCAGACTGGGAGCCCAGAGACATATATTGCAGATTTCTTGAGGGTTTCAGTGATGGTGCCAGATCTATCCGCAACATGGATGATCTATATGTTTGTGGAGGGGTTAGTAGAGCCACTTCGGGGTCTAGTCCAGTCTACTAGACCGGCTACACTTCAGGATGCTATTAGCAGGACCCGAGACTTGCAGGATGCATTGCCCAGGACTCAGACACCTTACCCCCAGAGACAGGGTTTCCAACCCAAGGGGAAGGATGTGAGGATTCTGCCTCCCAAGGGGAATCAGGGATGGGCATAGATAGATGATGATGCAAGGAGGGAGTTGTGGAAGAAGCGGCTGTGCTTCACTTGTCAGGTGCCGTGGGCACCAGGGCATAGGTGTGCTGCTGGCAAAGCACACTTCATTGAGGTCTTCTCCGATGATAGCGGGGAAGAGGATGAGCAGGCAGGAGATAGTCAAACGGCCCAGGATCAGTTGCCACCTCCACCTCCAGGGAAAGGAGGTGTATCTTTTGCACCCACAGGAGTGACCCTTGCAGCCTTGCGAGGAGTTCCTAAGTATTTGACGCTGCGCGTACGAGGGACAGTACGTGGTCAGCGAGTGTCAGTTTTAGTTGACAGTGGGGCAACCCACAACTTCATTGATGCACAGATGGTTGAGCAGAGGGGTATACCTACCGAGAGCTTTGACGGATTTTTAGTCTTGGTCCCAGGAGCCCAGACGATGCAGTGTGCCAGTATGTTCCAGAGTTGGCAGTGACGATGGGTACCTACACCATGACCGATCACTTTTTCGTGGTCAACATACCAGATACCAATGTGGTATGTTGAGCAGGTTGACATCCAAAGGGCAATGATTGGGAGGCCTTAGAGATGGAGGATGATAAGAAGACCGAAGCATGAGAAGATCCTGATGTACACTTACCCACCTCGAAGGCCAAACACCCGATGGAGGAAGATCTAAGCAGACATAGTGGGCGGCCGAGTTGCGGGCATCGTATGTAGAGACCACCGGTCTAAGAGTCATCCAGATATACGTGCCATCCTTGACAGTATGATGCAGTTGTTTGGGAGATACTCACTGTGTCGGCCACCGGACCAGTTCCAAGCACACCATTGAGCTTGAGCAGGGTATTCAAGTGGTGATCACTACCCCCTATAGGCATCCCAAAGCCTATCGAGATGAGATTGAGCGGGCCATCCAGGAGTTGCTGGCTCTTGGGCACATCAGACCAAGCACGAGTCCGTTTGCTTCTTCCATAGTGTTGGTGAAAAAGAAGGATGGCACCTTGAGGATGTGCATTGATTACAGGGCCCTGAACAAGAAGACCCTAAAGAACAGGTATCCTATACCCAGGATCGATGACTTGATGGATGAGCTGAGAGGAGCTAAGTTTTTCTCGAAGATTGATTTGAGATCAGGGTACCATCAGATTCACGTGAGGGAACAGGATATTCCCAAGACCGCCTTCAGGTGTCATTATGGGCACTTTGAGTTCTTGGTTATGCCTTTTGGGCTAACCAATGCACCAGCCACCTTTCAGTCTTGCATGAACCATATCTTTCGCAGTCATCTGAGGAAGTTTGTATTGGTCTTCTTCGATGACATACTTATATATAGCAGGACTTGGGAGGAGCATCTCCAGCATATAGAGGCAGTACTATGCATCTTGGAAGAGACACAGTTCTATGCTAAGCTCTCCAAGTGTGAGTTTTGGATGACGAAGATGTTGTATTTGGGTCACATTATTGGAGTGGACGGAGTGAGGGTCCATGAGGAGAATATTAGAGCCATCAGAGATTGGCCAGAGCCGAGGAACGTGATGGAACTTCGAGGGTTCATTGGGATATGTACCTATTACAGGAAGTTCGTCAGAGGTTTCTCATAGCTTGTTGCACCCCTTACAGATTTGACGAAGAAGGGGGCATTCAGTTGGTTAGATATAGCGTAGCGAGCCTTTGATAGGCTCAAGGAGGTGATGAGTAGCTGCCCAGTGCTTGCATTGCCAGATTTTACGTAGCCATTTGTCTTGGAGTGTGATGAGTCGGGAGAGGGGATCAGCGCAGTATTGATGCAGGGAGGACACCCTATAGCCTTTGAGAGCCGGAAGCTCCTTCCACACGAGAGGTTGTATTCTATATACGACAAGGAGATGTTGGCCATCATGCATGCCTTGGCCAAATTCCGACATTATTTGGTAGGGTACAGGTTCAGGGTGAGGACTGATCACAACAGCCTTAGGTTCTTTTTGGAGCAGAAGCAGTTACAGGAGAGGCAGCAGAAGTGGATCAGTAAGATCCAAGCATATGAATTTGACATTGAGTATGTCAAGGGTAAGAATAACGTGGTAGCAGATGCCCTTTCACGTAGACCAGCCATGTTATCTCTTATGAGCTTGGATATAGATTGGAGGGCTCGACTTTTAGTGGAGTACTCCAAGGATATATTTTCATGTGAGGTGCTGGATGGATAGGTGGCGGATGACAGGTACAGCGTGATTGATGAGATCATCTACTACAGGGACAGGATCTCCTTGACTGAGGGATCTCAGCTTAAGAAGAAGATACTCCAGGCATCACATGATTCTCCATTGGCAGGCCATCAGGGGTTTACCAAAACCTACAAGGCCATTAGAGAGAGGTTCTCATGGAAGGGCCTCAAGGAGGACGTACTCCAACACATTAGGGAGTGCGATGTTTGTCAGAGGAACAAGGGGGAGATGAGCCATCCCGTAGGATTGTTGCAGCCTCTTCCCATCCCGAAGGGGAAATGGGATAGCCTATCGATGGACTTCATCACAGGGTTGCCCATGGTGCAGGGCAAGGATTGTATCTTTGTCGTCATTGACTGGTTGACAAAGTATGCACACTTTTTCGCCATATCCGCACATTACACAGCAGCACAGGTGGCCGAGCTGTTCTTCAGAGATTTTTTCAGGCTGCATGGTCTTCCTAAGACTATCATCAGTGACGGGGACAGCTGCTTCATGGGCGGATTTTGGCAGGAGCTTTTCCAGCTAGTGGGGACGGAGTTGACACCGAGTACCAGTTATCACCCACAAACGGATGGACAGACGGAGATAGTTAACAAGTGGCTGGAGGGCTACTTACGTAACTATGTTAGTGGGCAGCGGCGAGCATGGTTGAGATGGTTGCATTTGGGGGAGTACTGCTACAACACGACACATCACATGTCCATTGGTATGTCGTTGTTCTATGCTTTGTATGGGTACCATTCCTTATCTTTTGCTGATGTGATGTTCGGTGCTAGCAAGGCTCCTAGAGCCAAGATTTGGATCCAAGAGAGTCAAGACATTCTCCGAGCTCTCAAGAACAATATGGCTACAACACAAAACCAGTAGAAGCTATATGCCGACAGAGGTCGGGTGGAGAGACAGTTTGAGGTAGGGGACTTGGTATACCTACGATTACAACCATACCGAAAGTCATCGCTGAAGCAGAAGGGAGCTGAGAAGCTCAAGCCTCGCTTTTACGGGCCATACAGAGTGATACGCAGGATTGGGCAGGTTGCGTATGAGTTGGAGCTGCCCCAAGGCAGCAAGATCCACAACATTTGCATCATGCTCGTGAAGGCGCTCGCAAAGAGACAATTAATCTCAGTCACTACCCATGGATGATAAAATGGAGGTATTTGGTGTTATGTTCTGGCAGGCTATTGTTGATACTCAGGGAGAGGCAACTTGGTGAAAGGCATTGGGCCCGGGCATTCTTAAGATGTGGAAGAATTTGCCGTATGAGGATGCCACTGAGAGTGAGAAGATTTCAGCAAAGATTCATCACTTCCGGCCCAAGTCATGGGTTCAGGAGTTTTCTGGGACTTAATATTCCTAATTAGCGACACTAAGTGGAAATATTAGATTTTGTCTCTGGGCTTTTGTTTGTAGTTTGTAAATAAATAAAAGAGTGAGAGGGTCTAACCTTACTCATGAAGACAAATAAAACACCCTCCTAGTAGCACGACGTTGTGACTTAAGGGGGAGCTATTGGAAATATTGTCATTGATGGCAAAGGAGGCAGTGCTGAAGCAGAAACAGGCAAAGGACTGCAGAACAGAGACAGACAAAAGAAAAAGCAAGCAGGGCAAAGGAGACAGGTGGAAGAACACTGCTAAAGTGTAACAGTCAAATACAGAGGCAGAGTGAAACGGTCGAGCAGCGGAGGTAGAAGCAGCGAATATGGAGGCAGTGAAACGGTCGAGCAGTGGAGACAGAGGCAGCGAATACAGAGGCAGTGAAGTGGTCGAGCGGCAGAAGCGTTAGCACAGCAGAGGCAGAGCGACAGAAGCAGCAGAGGCAAAGACAACCGTCATTCCGAGAATCGCTACCTCAGCAGGAGGATATATGTATATAATTCCGAGAATCATTACCCGATGCGCGTTACATATAATACATAAACCTTATTCCGGGAATCGCTTAACCCCAAGCGGCAAAGCATATATATATGCAGCGTATTTACATATATAGCGCGAGATCCAAAGAAACAAAGTAATATAAGGTGGGATCCTTCTGAATCGCATCGGAGAATATAAGGGCAGCGGAACATGCAACCAAAGAATTGCGATTGCGATTAAGCTCCGGACCCGATGGGTCTATAAATCATATTTAACAAGAGTTTGAAGTCCAGTTCCAATCGCATCGGTAAAATGCAGTGAACAGTGGTCAATCGCATTGGAAAGAAACAGACCGTCGGAACATATATTAAAAGACTTGCGATTGTGATTGTAGCCTGGACCCGATGGGCTTATAAACTTTGATTAATAAGGATTTGAGTTCCAATCGCATCGGCAAAGAGCAGTGAACAGTGGTCAATTGCATCGGAAAGAAACAGACCGTTGGAACATATATTAAAAGACTTGCGATTGCGATTGAAGCCCGGACCCGATGGGCTTATAAACTTTGATTAATAAGGATTTGAGTTCCAATCGCATCGGCAAAGAACAGTGAACAATGATCAATCGCATCGGAGCAAGGCAGCGTGCGATTGCGATCAATCGCAATCGGAAATTGCTGGAGGAATAGCATAATGCATCAGAAAGCGTGGCAAGTGGGCCCGAAAGGGCATTAGTTATGTATTAAACATGATTCTTCAGTGTTAAAGTGGACATGGCAGTTTGATTGTTAAAACGTTGTATAACGATGCCGAGAATTGAAATTACGTTATATATATATATAAAAGGCACTGGTATATATATATAACGCGTTGTTGCGATTGTATTAAAAGATGTCACGTGGTCTGTGAACCCACGGGCCTCGGCTTAAGGTGGAGGGTGATTTGTAATATAAAACGATTGCGATGCATGTATATTCCGCCTGCGGAACTCCCACATCAACAAGACACTTGCTGCGTGTAAAGGGTTGGAATTTGCCCAGAATTACAGTCAGCAGTTACACATATTTACAAAATGCACTGATATAAAAAGCTCAGTTACACGTATGCAGCAGTTACACCACAGCAGAGGACAAAAAAGCAAACAGAGCTGAAAAAAGATAAAACACAGTCAAAGAAAAGACAAATGCGCAACGAGCCAAAAGACTAAATGAGTTGAGCTGAAGTTTTCATTATATGTGAATGTAAATATTGTAATTGAATTTTTTATTGTTTGTGATGCATTGGCAAATCTCCGGAAGAAAACAAAATCCCACTGTTAGATTAAAATAAGCACCTACAATTACATTTTTCTGAGTGAGCTGGAAAAGAAATGAGAAGGTAGAAGGCAAAGAGGCATGGCTGTCCATTCCAAATTCATTAAGGAATGCTAACAGTCACAAGAAAATCCTTATAAATAATATCATCTTGATATGCAAATAAAGTAAGAGAGAGTAAATCTAGAGAAGGCAGAATATAGAAGTGTGAGGCAGAGAAGATTAAGAGAAGAAGAGCAGAAAGAGAAACTACAGAATAGAGCTGATATCTGAGGTAAATCAGCAAACTTTCAGTTTGATAAATTGAGGAAGTTGGAGCTTCCCTATCAAGTTGCAGCTTGATAGCTGTCAGTTGTAGCTGACTGAGGTTGGAGCCTCTTGTAGGTTGGTGCTTGCAGAAAATTGAAGGGAGTTGGTGCTTCCTTGCAAGTTGTAGCTTGCAGAATTGAGGTAGGAGCCTCCTGTAGGTTGGTGCCTGCAGAAAAAACTGTGGTGAGAGGGAGTTGGAGCTTGCCTTTGCATCACAACAATAATAAGATGTGGTTTTCTCCCTTTATGGGTTTTCACTTATATCTGGTGTCTCTGTGCATGATGTCTATGTGTTGATCTGATTTATGTCATCTACTTAAATACCTGCTGCTCTTATATTAAGTCTGCTGTTATATTATATTAATACTTGTTGCTCACATTCTAAGATTACTCATATATTAAGTTGGATATGAAATGAAGGTGTAAATAAGGTTTCATAAAAGTTTAAAAGATATTAAGTCTGCTGTTATATTATATTAATACTTGCTGCTCACATTCTAAGATTACTCATATATTAAGTTGGATATGAAATGAAGGTGTAAATAAGGTTTCATAAAAGTTTAAAAGATCATGAATGTGTTAAACTGATTCACCCCCCGCCCCTCTCAGTTTAACTAAGGGTTCAACAATTGGTATCAGAGCAAGTTACTTTGTACAAGTCTAACAACTGAAAGGAGATCCTAGGTTCCCAAGATGGCTAGTAAAGAAGGATGCTCAACCAATAAAGCCCCTTTCTTCACTGGTGAAAATTATGCTTTCTGGAAAATTAGAATGAGGACATACATAATGTCTCTAGGAATTGAAGTCTGGGCTGCTGTGGAATTAGGATATGCCCCGAAGGCAACTGACACAGAGAAAGAAACAAAACAAGATTTTGTGGCTAACGCAAAAGCCACGAATGCCATCCTGAATGGATTGTGTGAAGCAGAGTTTATTAAAGTAATGCACAAAGACACTGCCAAAGAAATATGGGATACTCTTGAAAACATACATGAGGGAGACAAGAAAGTAAAGACTGCCAAACTTCAAGTCTATAGAGCCCAGTTTGAAAACTTAAAAATGAATGATGATGAAGACATTGCCAGTTTCTTCCTAAAAGCTGCATAAATTATTAACAATATGAAAGCTCTTGGAGAAAAAATGCCAGAAAGTATAATTGTGCAAAAGATTCTAAGATCTCTTCCATCTAGGTTTAATCCAAAGGTGTCTGCAATAGAAGAAACAGCTAATTGGGAGACCTTGACCATGAACCAGCTACTTGGAAATCTAACAGCCTATAAAATGAGACTCCCACAGAAAAAGCCAAGTACGAGGGAAGCAACCTTTAAAACATAAAAGAAGAAAGAGGAAGAGGGAGACATATGCTCTTGCTCAGATGAAGAAGAGGCAAAGTTTGTCAAGAAATTGGATAGAGGCTCAGGTAAATACAAAGGTAAACTCCCCTTCAAATGCTTTAACTGTGGAAGAGTGGGACACTATGCTGCTAAGTGTCCTCATAAGAAAGTAAGGAATCAGGCTCAAGAGTCAGAGAAAAATAAATCAAAGAACTGGCAGAAAGGAAAGAAGTTCAGCAGAAAATCCTTCTATGCTCAACAAGACAACAGTACATCTGAAGATTTAGATGAATCCTCAAGTGAAGAAGGAACCTCTGAATTCTTATTGATGGCCATAGAAGAACTTGAAGGTCTCCTGCTAGAAGATGAAGAAGAAGAAGGTGAAGTCGATCTTGAGGGGGAGCTAAGAAGTGCTCTAGAAGAGATTGATAGACTCAAACTGAAATGCAGAAAACAAAAGGACATTCTTCTCAAATATGTACGAGAAGAACAGAATTCAGAAGTCCTTAAGCATCTAAAATTAGAGCTTGAAGAAGCCAAGAAGATAGAGGACATGTTACTTAAGAAAATCAAAGAAAAAACTCAAGAACAAGAAAAGTTGGAAGAAGAAGTAGTATGTCTCAGAAAGAAATTAGAAAATGCTCAAAGGAAAATGGTTATAAACTCTTCCCAAACAACAAGCTCTAGTAAGTTGAATGAAATTTTGGTTGCTCAAAGATCCCCTATGATAAAGACTGGAATAGGCTATGAAGGAGAATCAAGTAAAGGAAAAGAAAAGGTTGACAGAGAGATTATTTTTGTAAAAGCAAAGAAGAATGATGAAGCAACTCAAACAATTCCTACAAAAGAAGAAATCTACAATAAGGAAGACAGATATCAGAAAAAACCATTAGTGGCAAAGAATGTAATAAATACTAAGACCCCTGAATATGTAAAATTTGGAAACCATCAAAGGAGATTCTTCCCTCCAATGAAGAATGCCACTTGTTATGTCTGCCACAAGCTGGGACACATTGCTGCATATTGTCATGCAAGGAGGAGTAATTCAAACCAGCAAAAGATGCAAACATTGAAGAGACTGCCTCATGCAAACAAATGGAAGAGACAACCTTACATCAGGTATGCAAATAGCTTCTATGGTTACTGATTTTATTGTAAGGAATTCGGTCATAAAATCATCGAGTGTAGAAAGTATGGACAAATATTGATGTTTAACACCTCAAGAAGGTTTATGAATCAAAGAAATTATATTCATACTCATAATTCTACAAAATTATGATCAAATGTTGTGTGTGCAATCAAGTTGGACATATACCTTCCAAATGTCCTCTAAGAAGATGGAGGTCATCACCTCACAAAAGATACAAAACAAAAGGGTGCCTCCAGTGGATAAAGAAGGTGAATAAGTGTGACCTGGATCTAACTGCTCAAGATCTGAAAAGTCAATGGTATTTGGACAGTGGCTGCTCTAAACACATGACAGGAGACAAAAGTAAGTTTATAACTCTTGATGAAAAGAAATCTGGCAATGTTACTTTTGGCAATGATAAGTCAGGAAAAATCAAAGGAAAGGGCTCACTCAGCATAGACAATGGCAGAGGAAAGGCCCAAGATGTACTATTTGTAGATGGGCTGAAAGCAAATTTACTGAGTGTCAGTCAGATGTGTGACAAAGGTTGCGAAGTTCTATTTCGAGCACAAGACTGTGAAGTCAAATCAAGTACCACAGGTAAGACTCTACTCAAAGGTGTTCGAACAGAGAGCAATGTTTACATTGTAAAAGAGGAAGATGAAGCATGCCATCTTAGCAAACTTGAGGAGTCATGGTTATGGCATAGGAGATTGGGACATCTCAGCTTCGATCATATCATCAGACTGAGCAAGAAGAAAGCGGTCAGAGACATGCCAGAAATAAAAAGGCCTTCTAATACCATATGCAAATCTTGTCAATTGGGTAAACAGACCCGCACATCCTTTAAGGCCAAAGATGAGTTATCAACAAGAAGACCACTCCAGCTTGTGCACATGGATCTGTGTGGACTTGCAAGAACTAAAACACCAAGTGGAGAATCCTACTTCATGTTGATAATAGATGATTTCTCCAGAATGACATGGGTTGCTTTTCTCAAGAATAAATCGGAAGCTCTGGAAAAATTCAAAATATTTAAAGCATTACCAGAAAATTAGACAGGATGCAAGCTGAAATGCATCAGATCAGACAGAGGAGGTGAATTCACTGATTATGACTTTGCAGACCTATGCAATGAACATGGCATAAAACAACAATTTACTATTGCAGGGACACCTTAGCAGAATCGAGTAGCGGAGAGACAAAACAGATCTGTTCAACAAATTGCCAGAGCCATGATGCAAGAGAATAATATTGCTCAAACCTTCTGGGCAGAAGCTATACACACAGCAGTACATATCCTTAATAAAGCTCACTTAAGGCCAAGCAGTGACAAGACTCCCTATGAACTGTGGCATGGAAAGCTAGCTTCAATCAAACATTTCAGAATCTTTGGAAGCAAATGTTACATAAAGAATAATGATGAAAATCTTGGAAAATTTGATGCAAGAGCAGATGAAGGGATATTTCTAGGATATGCTTCCAAAAGTAAAGGGTACAGGTGCTACAACAAGACTCTTCAGAAAATAGTTGAAAGTATTGATGTGAGATTTGATGAAGAACTTCCAAACAATACAAGAGATACAGACTGCTGCAGTGCATCAGACAACCATGAAGAAGAAGACCAGGATGATGAGGAAACAAACAAGACAACAGAAGATACAGAGCTGAGTTCTAAAGCTCCCTCAAGATATACTCAGAAGAACCATCCTGAAGATCAAATCATTGGAGACAAGAGAGTAGGGGTCCAAACAAGAAGGCAGCGAATAGAACAAACTGAAGAGGTATACATAGCCATGCTGTCACAAATAGAGCCAAAGAAATTTGAAGAAGCCAGCAAGGACAATTCTTGGGTGAATTCTATGAATGAAGAATTGCACCAAATTGAGAAAAATAATACCTGGGAACTAGTGCCTAGACCCACTGAGAAAAATGTCATAGGCTCAAAATGGGTATTCAAAAATAAAATGAATGAAGAAGGACAAGTAATCAGGAATAAAGCCAGACTTGTCTGCAAAGGATACTCACAAATTGAAGGACTTGATTACGATGAAACATTTGCCCCTGTAGCTAGAATGGAAGCTATCAGAATGTTCCTGGCATTTGCATGCTACCAAGACTTCAAGGTTTATCAAATGGATGTAAAATCTGCTTTTCTTAATGGAGATCTAGAAGAAGAAGTCTACATGGAACAACCAGAAGGTTTCTCATTGACAGACAAAGAAGACTATGTATGCAGACTTAAGAAGGCTCTTTATGGACTGAAACAGGGTCCTCGTGCTTGGTACTGAAGACTGGATAAATATTTGCAAAAACAAGGCTTTAAGAGAGGTGGAGTAGACAACAATCTATACATAAAAGCCCATGAAAATGAACTCCTGATTGTTGTAGTATATGTCGATGACATTATGTTTGGAAGCAACAGAGATGAACTTGAAAAAGGGTTTGCTGAGGAGATGAAATCAGAATTTGAGATGTCCATGGTTGGAGAACTCAGTTTCTACTTAGGACTTCAAATTCAGCAAAAGAACACAGGCACATTCATCTCTCAGGAAAAATACTTAAAAGAAATGCTGAAAAAATTCAAAATGGAGGACTGCAAACCTGTGACAACTCCCATGATCACGGGATGCAAGCTGTGTGCTGATGATGGGTCTGCAGATATAGATCAAAAACTCTACAGATCCATGATAGGAAGTCTGTTGTATTTGACAGCATCAAGACCAGACATCATGCTAGCAGTAGGACTAGTGGCTAGATATCAAGCAGCACCTAAACAAAACCATCTTCTGGCAGTAAAAAGAATATTCGGATATCTACAAGGAACAACACAGTATGGACTTTGGTATCCTAAAGGCAAAAGCTTCACCTTGACAACATACACAGATGCAGATTGGGCCAGCTGTGTGGATGACAGGAAAATCACAAGTGGAGGTGCTTTCTATCTAGGAGAAAGTCTGGTGGCATGGTTAAGCAAGAAACAAACATCTATCTCTCTGTCTACAGCAGAAGCAGAATATATAGCAGCATCAGCATGTTGTACACAAGTCATGTGGATGAAGCAGACTCTTCAAGACATGAAGGTAAGCATTAATGAACCTATCTCAATTAAATGTCATAATACAAGTGCTATAAGTATATCTAAAAATCCCGTGCTTCACTCAAAAACTAAACATATCCCAATCAAGTATCATTTCCTCCGAGAACAAGTGGCTCAGAAAATAGTAAAATTGGAGTATGTGCCAACAAAAGAACAGACAGTAGACATATTTACCAAACCACTTGCCAGAGAACCGTTTGAATATTTGAGAGACAGATTAGGGGTAGTATCTGTAGATGCTATTCTCTAATATGAAGAGAAAGCACAGCTTCAGGGGGAGAACATAAATGAAAATATCATTCTCAGGGAAAGATCAACCAGCAAGGGAAACATGGAAACAGGTCCTCAGGATCAAAAAGATTATGGCAAGAATACATTCAGCATAAAAGAATCAATAAAAGGGGCAAAAGGGTCAGTGGTGAACCTGACGAGAATCTAATCCAAAGGATTGAAGCAGCAGCGTACAAAGACAGAAGATCTCAGATAAAAGAAATGAACGAAATTTTGGAAAAATAAAATTAATAAATAAAATCACAGCATCAAAGAACAGAAGCAGCAGCGTATAACCTAAGAATTCAAACCCCTTGCCATTGATGTCAAAGGGGGAGGAAGAGCAAGCAACAGGAGAAAGGATCCTAACAGGCAAACAGAGGAAGCGTATTGCCATCAATGCCAAAGGGGGAGACTGTTGGAAATATTGTCATTGATGGCAAAGGAGGCAGCGCTGAAACAGAAACAGGCAAAGGACTGCAGAACAGAGACAGACAAAAGAAAAAGCAAGCAGGGCAAAGGAGACAGGCGGAAGAACACTGCTAAAGTGTAACAGTTGAATACAGCGGCAGAGTGAAACGGTCGAGCAGCGGAGGTAGAAGCAGCAAATATGGAGGCAGTGAAACGGTCGAGTAGTGGAGACAGAGGCAGCGAATACAGAGGCAGTGAAGTGGTCGAGCGGCAGAAGCGTTAGCACAGCAGAGGCAGAGCGACAGAAGCAGCAGAGGCAGAGACAGCCGTTATTCCGAGAATTGCTACCTCAGCCGGAGGATATATGTATATAATTCCGAGAATCATTACCCGATGGGCGTTACATATAATACATAAACCTTATTCCGGGAATCGCTTAACCCCAAGCGGCAAAGCATATATATATGCAGCGTATTTACATATATAGCGCGAGATCCAAAGAAACAAAGTAATATAAGGTGGGATCCTTCCCAATCGCATCGGAGATTATAAGGGCAGCGGAACATGCAACCAAAGAATTGCGATTGCGATTAAGCTCCAGATCCGATGGGTCTATAAATCATGTTTAACAAGAGTTTGAAGTCCAGTTCCAATCACATCGGTAAAATGCAGTGAACAGTGGTTAATCGCATCGGAAAGAAACAGACCCTCGGAACATATATTAAAAGACTTGCGATTGCGATTGTAGCCCGGACCCGATGGGCTTATAAACTTTGATTAATAAGGATTTGAGTTCCAATCGCATCGGCAAAGAGCAGTGAACAATGGTCAATCGCATCGGAAAGAAACAGACCGTCGGAACATATATTAAAAGACTTGCAATTGCGATTGAAGCCCGGACCCGATGGGCTTATAGACTTTGATTAATAAGGATTTGAGTTCCAATCGCATTGGAAAAGAACAGTGAACAGTAATCAATCGCATCGGAGCAAGGCAGCTTGCGATTGCGATCAATCGCAATCGGAAATCGCTGGAGGAATAGCATAGTGCATTGGAAAGCGTGGCAAGTGGGCCCGAAAGGGCATTAGTTATGTATTAAACATGATTCTTCAGTGTTAAAGTGGACATGGCAGTTTGATTGTTAAAACGTTGTATAACGATGCCGAGAATTGACATTACATTATATATATATAAAAAAAAGGCGCTGGTATATATATATATAACGCGTTGTTGCGATTGTATTAAAAGATGCCGCGTGGTCTGTGAACCCACGGGCCTCGGCTTAAGGTGGAGGGTGATTTGTAATATAAAACAATTGCGATGCATGTATGTTCCGCCTGCGGAACTCCCACATCAACAAGACACTTGCTGCGTGTAAAGGGTTGGAATTTTCCTAGAATTACAGTTAGCAGCTACACATATTTACAAAATGCACTAATATAAAAAGCTCAGTTACAGGTATGCAGCAGTTACATCACAGAAGAGGACAAAAAAACAAACAGAGCTGAAAAGAGATAAAACACAGTCAAAGAAAAGACAAATGCGCAGCGAGCCAAAAGACTAAATGAGTTGAGCTGAAGTTTTCATTATATGTGAATGTAAATATTGTAATTGAATTTTTTATTGTTTGTGATGCATTGGCAAGTCTCCGGAAGAAAACAAAATCCCACTGTTAGATTAAAATAAGCACCTACAGTTACATTTTTCTGAGTGAGCTAGAAAAGAAATGAGAAGGCAGAAGACAAAGAGGCATGGCTGTCCATTCCAAATTCATTAAGGAATGCTAACAGTCACAAGAAAATCCTTATAAATAATATCATCTTGATATGCAAATAAAGTAAGAGAGAGTAAATCTAGAGAAGGCAGAATATAGAAGTGTGAGGCAGAGAAGATTAAGAGAAGAAGAGCAGAAAGAGAAACTACAGAACAGAGCTGATATCTGAGGTAAATCAACAAACATTCAGTTTGATAAATTGAGGAAGTTGGAGCTTCCCTATCAAGTTGCAGCTTGATAGCTGTCAGTTGTAGCTGACTGAGGTTGGAGCCTCCTGTAGGTTGGTGCCTGCAGAAAATTGAAGGGAGTTGGTGCTTCCTTGCAAGTTGTAGCTTGCATAATTGAGGTAGGAGCCTCCTGTAGGTTGGTGCCTGCAGAAAAACAGTGGTGAGAGGGAGTTGGAGCTTGCCTTTGCATCACAACAATAATAAGATGTGGTTTTCTCCCTTTATGGGTTTCCACTTATATTTGGTGTCTCTGTGCATGATGTCTATGTGTTGATCTGATTTATGTCATTTGCTTAAATACCTGCTGCTCTCATATTAAGTCTGATGTTATATTATATTAATACTTGCTGCTCACATTCTAAGATTACTCATATATTAAGTTGGATATGAAATGAAGGTGTAAATAAGGTTTCATAAAAGTTTAAAAGATCATGAATGTGTTAAACTGATTCACCCCCCCCCTCTCAGTTTAACTAAGGGTTCAACAGGAGCCAAGGGGGGTCAAGTACCACATAGATAGGGGGCCCACGTATGCTCTAGAAGCTACTGCGCAGGAGAGGATGGGCACGTGGCAAGAGAGGGAGGCTACGTTGAGGAGATTGGCCTAAGGGTTGGAGGAAGGCCAACGTTATAAAAGAGGGAGGAGCCTTCTCATTTGATCCATTCTGTTGTTGATGATATTGAGCTAGACGTTTTATCTTCTTGATCACGCTGGCTGTTTAGCCTGTCTGCAGCACTGTTTAGTGCATTGAGTGTCTCCGGTCGGAGATCTCGCCCTTAGCCCCGGGGGACTTCGAGTGCCTGCTCGGGCAAGGTTATTTCTTCAGTATTTTGTGAGAGGTTTTGGTGTTTGGGTTTGTTGCGGAGCCGGGCTTTCATAGAGACTGCGCAGTCACTGAGAGGGAGGATGCAGTCCATCTTGGAAGTGTTCTGGATCGGATTTCTGCAGGAGATTGGATTTCTGTAGGGGATTGAGTCGAGATTTTGATCAGAGGATCAGCCTTTTCCGTTGGGAGGATTTTGGTGGAGTTTGAGGCAGTGTTTAGTCATTCTCATTTAGCCTCTGCGTAGGGCCTTGGAGGCCAGTGTAATTCCCCAAGGGGGTGTTTTCCGGAGGTTTTCGGGGGTTGGCCATTATTGATATGGTTTCTGGGTTTTGTCGGGATTGGTGAGTAGAGGAGGATTTCAGATTTTCAGCTCATTCTGGCAAGGGGATCAGCCCCTAGACTTCAGTCCATTCCAACAGTAGCAGCTACACGGCAGTTTTCCAACAGCTGGGACGCAGTTCAGAGAGCAGCCATTTCCTGTATATTCTGAGAGTATTTCTTCACTTGCCTTGAGCAAGTTTAGGTGCTATCACTTTGATCACCTATTGTACTTCATTATCTTTCTCAGTTTAATAAAATGGCTTAGCATTTCCTCTCTATATTTCTGGATGAGTTGCCGTACATTCTTTCTATGTTATTATATGTCTGCTGCACTGTTATCTTTTATATATTCTTGAGCATTCTACTTCTATACCACTTGGTGTGTTTATTTCATACTCTTAGACAGAGTCTGGAAAGGGCTAGGTAGCCTCCAGATTTCGTCCTCTTTTCAGAGGCGGCATATCTGGTAAATGCCCTCCGAGTCCATCTCTGGTTGGAGTTTGTCATGTTTTAGAGATATCCCCGAAACGGGATATTACAATGTTGCAGTGGCAGCAACAACAGAGTTGTAGTGCAAATGTAGTAGTTGACGGCAACATGTAAGTTGGCAACATCACAGATGCAACATAGAGAGAGCTACACAATAGTTGGTGGGCAACAATAGCCAGTCATCAACAGTGCAACTAGGATGGTGCAAAAGTTCGAGTGATGCTTCAGGAGGTTGCAACACTTGAGCACATTCCTCGCTAAGAGGGAGTGTTGATTTTTGTAGCATCAGATGTGCTCTAGCCTCAAGATTTTTCAGAGAGGCTAAGACACATGCATTCCACAATACCCAAAAAGCGTTTTGGGAAATTCCACTCGGACAGGATTTAATTAAAACAATTAATCATTTTTAATGTATTCCTAAGTCTAAACCTAGGAGATGTGATTAATTATAGTGTATTAATTAGATCGGGTGTGAATCTTCTAGACAAAGACACAAATCAACTCCCTGTTAATCTTAGCCTTTGATTATGTTTTAATCTTGGCTGTTGATATGTCAACGAGAAATTATAAGAAGGAGCTTGATGGGCATTTGGAAAGAAAATAGAGTAAGAGATCAAGAGATCGATTTCTCAAGAGAACAGTGCAACAGTGGCTGGAGGAAGATCGAAGTGATTTCTTGCAGTGAGGGGCAGGGATACTTTGCAGGAGGAAATTTTTCCTAATCCGGTGAGTGCAAGATAGAGAAGGCAGAGAGAAGTCTAGAGAGGCAACGCAGTGCCACGCAGAGGTAGCGCAAAGCTACGCTGTGGTAGTGCAGAGCTTCAGAAGGAGTCTGAAATTCTATTGGGGAACAATTGAGATCTAGTGCCGGAGCCGAGGTGTGAGACCGAGAGGCCAAAGGGTCGAAGTTTCTAGCGAGTAGGAGCTCGGGAGGAGGTGCAGCACAGTCCCAAGAGCAGTGACTCCATGGACAAACACAGAGACTGCACAGAGACAACACAGAGGGCTCATCTCCAGTTAGATTAGTGCCGAATTTTCCAGTCACAGTGTGAGATCTTCTCACTATCTTTTTGTCCAACTTTATCTTTGTATCAGATAGCCAGTTTGGGCATCTAGTGACTTGTATTTAGAAACTACTGCATAATAATTAAAACCTTCAGCTGCTGCACCGGTTTTCCCGCATTGAGTTTTTTTGGGTACATTGTCCAAAAAAATCAATGTATATGTGTGTGTTTATTTCTTTCCTACTTAGTACTTGTTTCCATAGTATTTTTTATGTTGTGAAGGCTGTAGTTGTATTTATTTCGATGTTTACTGTGTAACACCGTAAATAAATTGTATTAGAATTAACAAGTAGAAGAAATAACATTAGATTGCTGCAGTAGGGATTCCCATTGTGGAATTTTCACACACTAGTCGTTTGCCTCTTTTAGCCCCAACATCCAACCCTTTGAGGCCTTATCCCTCTAGCTTTCGCCTTTTCCGATCTCCTCTTGCCATTTTGACTATCGATCTACCTCCCTAGCCTCCTTTTCTCCATGCTAGCCCTATTAGGCCTAGCGTTGGTCCTCCTTGGCCCTAGTTTTCCTTAAAACCTATCCCTGAATTTTTTGAGACTAAATACTTGGTGGTTTTGGAGGTTTTTGGGCTTCAAAAGTTTGATTTTCAGGTGGCATCTTCATCCCAAAATTTTGGGCAACTTGGGCAAGTTCATTTTCAAGGCCTTGGGCATAGGGTTTTCTCTCTCAACCCTCATTTTGCCTCTGTTTTATTACAACAGTGATAGAAGTGATAAAATAGCCTTGAAATCACATTTAATTTGGTCAAAATCACTCAAAATTGTTTTTTTTCCCTAAATTTTGGCCACTTGGGCACCTAGGATCTAGCCTAGATCTAAATATTTGCTTGCTGGAATTTTCTGCACAAGTTGCTGAATCAGATCTGCAATTTTCTGAATCACACACCTAAAGAGGGCTCAAAAATTTGATTTTTTCAGTTTTGGTAAATTTTTCCTTTTTTTCGGCATATAGGGCATTTGTTTTAGCATCATTAGTTTTTTGATCTACTGATTTGTTTATTGTTGTTATAAGATATATCCGATCTGATCTAGCACTGAATACTGCATTTTAAAGTGGCTTAAAACTCATATTTTACTTTGACAAGTTGTTGGGCATTTCATTGATCATTGCTAGTCACTATTGGCTTGTTATCTATTGGATCTAGGGTGTTCTCCTTACTGCTGTTATCGCTTTATTATTGCTGTCATAACAATCACATATAACATTTTAAGAGGTATCAAATTTGTAAATTTACATTGGCTAAACATTGGAAATTTTTCTACTTCATATGCTTGACAATTTTCATGTTAAACTGACCTCACTACTGTTGTCATAAAATCAATAAGTGCTGAAATGTTATTGTTGATTTTGGAATCTAACGCTTACCTATCTTGAGAATTTGTTAACTTAGCACTAAAACCACTCACACATCTAAGTTTTGAATCTCTAATATCATTGATGGTCTAAGTTGTTTGAACTTTAAGATCTAATTGACATCATTGTGTTGGACATCTAATTGTGGCATTGTTAAGAAATCATTGGATAATTGCTCTAACTTAAAGGGACCTTGATATCTTTATTGTCTATCTTAAGCATTTGACATCTTAAGTCTCATTTGTAGTCATTCTAACGGAGCATGTCAATATTGGTCATTGACATATCTTAAGTATTCTCAAGTGTAAATTTTCGTAGATGTTCTATGCTCGATGCGACTTTACTTTTATACCCAATATCAAACAGCAATCACGTAAACAAGAAAGTAAAATGCTGATAGAACATACCAATAGATCGATAGAAGACAAGCCAAAAATACACTTAACTTGATCAACAAAATATATGTGTTGAGGTGTGTTACAACGAGCAACAGGATGCTTCAACCAGCAAAGTCTCTACACGGTCAGCGAACCAGAATGTGTCACACAACCCTCTTAGACAGCTCTATAACAATCAACCCAAAGTCAACAAAAGTCAACGATGTCCAGTCAATGGTCAACGCAAAACAGCGGCAGCAAAAAGTCAATGCAATAAGGTCAAAGTCAACGTCCAGCCTCGATTTCTGTGCCAGAATATGCGGACTGCAGAATTCGGAATTTTGGGAGAGTTTGAGGTCAAGTTGACCATGCGTTGACCAAAATCAACGCTGGTCAAATCTGCGCTAAAACCCTAGGTCAAAACTAGAAAACCCTTTGCTGTGTTTTCCCACGTGTGAGAGAAGAAGAGCCTCCAAGATGATGATCGAACTAATCAGATGCAGAGAGAGAATGTGTGATGAGTGATGGTGAAAATGACCTCCAACGTTGACCTATATATATATCCATCAGTGAGGGTGTGTGGCACATCTGTTGGGGCTTCAAGCCTACATTACAATTCTGGCCTACTTTGCACATAAGTGGAATTAATTCAAAATAAATGTTTTGCTCATCGGATCAAGATGATATTTAGATCGATCTTGCACCTCTCTGAAAGAGGAATCCAATAAAAATTTTGGCATCTTCATCTGAGCATCACAACATGGGAGTTTGGACCTAGTTGTCCAAAATTAACACTCCCTCTCAACTAGGGAGAACTCCATCCACCTGTGCCATCCAAACACCGTGCGTCATCCCGCCGTAACTTGCTTTGTTGACTTCTTTATTTCAGAACAAAAAGGTGAGTCACAAAGACATCACTCCAACTGACAAAATCAGCTAAGAGGTCTGAAATCTCTATAGGAGTCAAAGGAGTCTCATACCAACCCGAAGTTGGTTTAACTGACCTGAAGTCAGTTGGAGGTCCGAAACCTCACTAGACTTGATCTCAGATCAAGTGGTTGGACATGTGCCATCCTAGACATCGAGAGTACGACAACCTCCGATGCGTCCATTGGTCTTTGCTACTGGTCTCTAGCTTTTTCCACCTCATTGGCCAAATGAGAGGTACTTCCCATGAGTCTGGGACTCCATGGATAGGGTGCATACGGGGCATAGACCAAAGAAAGGTGAACCAACTCAATATCATAATGGTGGGGCAGAAGCACACCAACAAGTTTTGGCAAGCCTAGCCTTGTGGTTGCTTATAGCTCCAAGAAGCTATCCCTAAGGCCCCTTGGAGCTCCCAGAGCTCATCGTCCAACAGGACTCTCAGCATAGGGTCGTTCCATGATACTAAGATTCTCACGGAAGGCTAGGAACTTGACCTTCCCCAAGGGCTTTGTGAGAATATCTGTGACCTACTCATCAGTTCCTATATGATCGAGCCTTACAGCGCGTCGCTGTACCATATCCCGGATAAAGTGGTACCTGATATCAATATGCTTGGATCGATTGTGGAACACGGGATTCTCGAACAAACGAATCCCACTCTGGTTATCACAAAGGATAACGGTGGTATCTAGCACATGCCCGAACAACTCAATGAAGAGCTTTCGCAACCAAACTGCTTCACAACAGGCCATACTCGCTGCAATGTATTCGGCCTTAGTGGTGCTCAAAGCCACCTTCCTGCTCATCCATGATATCGAAGCAGACCCAAGTGTGAAGTAGCATCCAAATGTGCTGTTGCGATCCACCACACTGCTAGCCCAATCGGCATCAGTGTATCCATGGAGTGTCACACTCCCGACAGTGTATCTCAGCCCATGGTTTATCATGCCCCGAAGATATCTCAACAGATTCTTGGCACCAACCTAGTGAATGTGATGAGGATCAACCATGTGTTGACTCAAAGTGTTCACTGCAAAACATACGTCCGGACGGGTGTTCACTAAGAACATCAGGGCCCCTATGAGTTGACGATACTCAGTATGATTTGCTAGCACGAGCCCAACAGTGCTGCCACTCAACTTCTTAAAGTTGAGCTCCATCGGTGTCGACACGGACTTACAGTCCACCATTCCAAATCTTTCCAGCAGCTTCACAATATATTTTCCTTGAGAAAGGAAAATATCGCCAGGTCTTTGCTAGACCTCTAGGCCTAGGAAGTAATGCATTATTGCTAGGTCCTTCATCTCAAACTCAGAAGCGAGCTCCCTCTTACACTGATGAATGAGAGGGTCGGGACCTGTCAGGAAGTGGTCGTCCACATAGAGCACCAGAATGAGAGGATTTTCTCTATCAACCTTGAAGTAAAGGTTCAGATCAACATTACTATGAGTGAAGCCCAGCGTCATCAAGTAGCTATCTATCCTCTCATACCAAGCCCTTGAGAGAAGCCTCGGGCAACGAATCTTGCCTTGAACTTTTCAGCACTACCATCAGATCCATGCTTGGTCTCGGAACCACATACCAGACATCATTCTTCATAATGGAATTGTACTCTTCGTGCATAGAATCCTTTCAGACTTGATGCTTTACGGCTTCTTCAAAAGATCCAGGCTCAGATTGTACGATTGTACTCATGGCTGCTAGATACCCTTGGTATCTATTTGGCTTCTTGCTTTCACAGAATGTCCCCCTTGGGGCCATATGTCTCTTGGCATCTTCGAGAGTATCCTTGAGCCATGATGGTCTTCTTTTCATTGAAGGAGGTGGATCAATAGGGTCCATCGGTCCTTCAACATCGGGCATCGTCTCATCCTTCGGTTCTTCTTGATTTCCAGACCTTACTTCATGATCTTCCTCAGAGCTCAGAAGATTGATTACTTTCCTGAGGGAAGCATCTTCATCAAAATTAACATCGTGGCATATCTCCACTTCTCTTTGACCAGGCACAGACTCTATAAGCATTCAAAGTTTCACTGTCGCCCACAAACATTCCCTTTTTCCCAGAAGCATCCAGCTTGCTCCTCTTCTCTTTTGGCACATGAAAATAAATGGGACAACCAAAAACTCTAAAATGTGAGACGTCATGTTTCTTACCAGACAAAACCTCTTCGGGAGTTTTGGAGTCCAAAGCAGAATGCGGTCATCGGTTTTGTATGTACACAACAGTGTTCGCAACTTTTCCCCACAAAAACTTTGGAAGACCTTGGTCACCTAGCATGGCACGGGCAGCTTCCACAATGGTGTTGTTCTTTCTTTCAGCAACGCCATTTTGCTAGGAGTATATACGGTTGTTGTCTCCCTCTTGATGCCAGTTTCTCTGCAAAAGTTATTGAACTCGTTCGTCTCATATTCAGTGCCATTATCGGTCCTCAAAATCTTGATCTTCTTCCTTGTTTGATTTTCTACCAAGGCTTTGAAAGTACGAAACCACATGAAAGCCATCCTTATTCTTCAAGAAGTATATCCAGGTTTTGCAAGAGAAGTCATCTATGAATGTCATATAATAAGAACATCCTCCCAAGGATGTTACGAGCAGCATACCAGACAAATCAGAATGTATCAATTGCAAGACATCATATGTCTTTGTGACACTTGAGGGGAAAGGTCCCCTTGTATGCTTTCCTTCGGCACAACCTTGACATACACCTTCATGATCATTTTTGAACTCGGGCATCCCTGTCACCACCTTCCTTGCTTCAGGAAGGGCTTTGTAATGAAGGTGTCCAAACCTCCAGTGCCATAGTTCGGTTTGACGGATAGTATCACATGTCATAGCTCCCAGTGGACTTCCAACCTGGTAGATTGTATCAACTCTAAACCCAATCGTGATAGCTTCCTTGAAGCTCTTCTTCCAGATGCGTACCTTCCCATCAACGAATGCCACATTGAAACCTTTGTCTTCCATGGTTGAAATAGAGACAAGGTTCTTCTTCAAATCAGGTACATATAGTACATATTGTAAACGAAGGACTTGACCTTGAGATAAGTGAAGGGTCACAGTCCCTGTCCCTTTCACGGGATATGTGGCATTATCTCCAAGGATAATTTTCAGATTAGTATCCTTCTCAACCAAATCAGAAAGTGTTTCCTTAAACCCAGTGATGTGCCTTGAGGCACCACTATCAATCAACCAGACATCCATAGTGTCGGGTGGAGATGCAGTAGAGAGGGAAGATACAAGAATGAATTCATTTCTTTTATCATCAACAACATTAGATTCCTCATACCTAGAATTTCTCGACCTTTTGAAAGGTTGCCCATTTTCATTGCGACCAGAGAGAGCCTTCCTCTTTCCTTTGAACCTGTTGTTCCTTTGATTGCCATTCTTCCTGTTGTTGTTGTTGTCATCATCCCCAGGAGAATCCTTCTTATTAGGGCATTCTCTAGCATAGTGGCCGGTCTTGTTACATGTGTAACATCTTCCTTTCTTTCCTTGGGCCCCTACTCTTCCATGGCTCCTCGAACCACCATTGTTCTTCTTAGCATGAGTGGTGAAGGTAGCATTACCTTCATTTTCATATTCCTTCATTCTTGTTTCCTCTTGAGTGCATCTCGACAATACTTCGTCAAAATCAGGAATCACATTGTTATTGAGAATGGTAGTATTGAATACATGCCATTCGGAGGAGAGACCTCCAAGTGCGGTGAGAACCATTTATCGATCAACTATTGTCTCCCCAATGGCCAGAGGATTATTTCTGATTTCTGTCAACTTCAGAAAATAAGATTGAACGGATTCATCCCTGCCTTTCTTTAGATTCTTCAGTTATTTCTTAAAGAAAAGGACTTGATTTGCATTGTTGGCCTTGAACATGTTGACCAACTTATCATACATCTCCTTAGATGTGCGTAGCTTAGAGATGTAGGCAACCAGGCTCTTATGAATTGAATCCCGGATGATCAACTTTGCTTTGACTTCCCCCTTCTTATACTTTGACTTTGTGGCAGCAGGTGCAGATGATGGAGGCTCTCGGATTTTACCTTGCACATAGTCCATGACGTCTTGGTCTTCCAACATTAAGTCCAATGTCTTCTTCCAAGCATGGAAGTCTTCCTTCCCAATCAACTTGTCATTAGTTTTGAAGCAATTATAGTTTGAGGTACCCATGGGTCCTTGACAAATGATCCTTCTTCGGTGATTTCTCTCAATACAAACTTGGGCTTAGTCTTCACCTTAGCTTAGAAACCATGTAAATTTTCGTAGATGTTCTATGATTGGTGCAACTTTACTTTATACCCAATATCAAACAGCAATCACATAAACAAGAAAGTAAAATGTTGATAGAACATACCAATAGATCGACAGAAGACAAGCTAAAAATACACTAAACTTGATCAGCAAAATATGTGTTGAGGTGCATTATGGCGGTCAACAGGATGCTTCAACCAGCAAAGTCTCTACACGGTCATCCAACCAGAATGTGTCACACAACCCTCTCGGTCTGCTCTATAATGGTCAACCCAAAGTCAAAAGTCAACGTTGTCCAGTCAACGGTCAATGCAAAATAATAACAACAAAAAGTCAATGTAGCCATGTCAAAGTCAAAGTCCAGCCTCGATTTATGTGACAGAAAATGTGGATTGTAGAAATCGGAATTTTGGGAGAGTTTGAGGTCAAGTTGACCATGCGTTGACCAAAGTCAACGCTGGTCAAATCTGCGCTGAAACCCTAGGTCAAAACCAGAAAATCCCTTGTTGCATTTTCCCACGTGTGAGAGAAGAGCCTCCAAGATGATGATCGAACCAATCAGATGCAGAGAGAGAATGTGTGATGAGTGATGGTGACCTATATATATCCATCAGTGAGGGTGTATGACACATCTGTTGGGGCTTCAAGCCTACATTACAATTCTGGCCGACCTTGCACATAAGTGGAATTAATTCAAAATAAATATTCTGCTCATTGGATCAAGATGATCTTTAGATTGATCTTGCACCTCTCCGAAAGAGGAATCCAATAAAAATATTGGCATCTTCATTTGAGCATCACAACATGGATTTTGGACCTAGTTGTCCAAAATTAACATCAAGTAATCATTATTGAATTGGATATTTATTCTAGGCACCTTTTGTGGAATATTGTTGAACATTGGCACTTGTATCGTTAAGCGCCTATCTTTTTTTAACATTGTTATCTAATCATTGTTAAATACTCTTGCTATAAGATAATTCAAACTAAGTACTTAAATAACATAAAAAATCCTAAGACTTCACTCAATCCATCTTGCACAAGCATTCTAGGATCTGGCTTGCATTATGAAATTTACCTCCTAGCATAAGCTAGGTTTATAGACTCATAGGGAAACCCTTTTCTATTTAGCTTGAGGGATTCAACTTTTCTTAGTGGTTAACATAGTGACCTTGTAGTCGTCAGAGCCACAGTCTTTGTAGTGCCGGAGGCATTGGGTGGTTGGAACACAAGGGGAGGTATCGTTAATCATGGCTTTGCCTGCTTCCCGTTGGCTTCCATCCCACATCCTACTCTGAAGACTATTTCTCAAAACACTTAAGGAAGAGGTTCTACTTAAACTAGGCATCTAATTTAAAATTTACCAACATCCTTCCATCACACCTAGTTCTTAGGGCTTGCTTCTCATATAGGTTAGTCTATCATAATAAGCAGCGGGTATCCATCCGGTTACTTGGCATTGATTTACATTAAGCAAGAATTGTAACACCATAAGGCACTGGTCTCATACTTAAATCTAATCTAATCATAAATCATGCTAAATCTAACCAAGTAGCTAGGCCACTCATCCGTGTCTCCCAAACAAGTTGGTTCCCAGCTTGTTTTCCTTCACCTCATTCTGTAGGGACTACCTCCCATAGCCTACTGTTGGGAGAGAGCTAAAATGTAGTGGACGGGGATCAGAGTGACAAACCCTGCCCTGAGTGGTTGTTGCGGTGCTTGTACAATCTGGGCGACATCATTTTTTGGCGCTGTTGCCAGGGACCATTTTGTTGGACCTTGACATTGATGACATTCTCAGTAATCTTCTTAATCCTATAATACTTTTTGCCATTCATTAGCCCGTCAAGCGGCACGACATTTTTTGGCACCTTCTTTCATCATTCTTCCTCTTTTCATCACCTTATCTTTCTTCCTCTCACTAATCCTTTCATCTTGTTCATTCACACTTTTAGCTCTTGGACATTGAAGTTGGTTTCCTGTTTGGGTGGCGACTCCTCTTATTCATCCATTTACAAAAGCTTACATTCTAGTAAGTATTCATTTTCTCAGACATGAAGCCCTCTTTGATATCCATCTGCTTTTCCCTAACTAAATTTTCGGTCTTTGCCTTTTGGATTGTAGAGCTAGATTCATGTTCAAGTGGCGACTCGACTTCTTTCATTTTTTGGAAGAATTTCTGCTAGAAGCTCGCTTCTTGTAGATCTCTTGATTTTATTGAACAATTTTCTCTCCCTCTAACATCCATTACCTCCTTGTTCCCTTAAGCAAGTCATCATGGATGACTTGTTTGCCCATCTGCATTTTACTAACATTCGTCATGATATTCCTTAAATGGCTATTAATAAATTACCTTCTTTCACGAGTAATGATGTAATCACTGCTACAAAGCAAATCCAAAGGTTTAGAGTTTGTCTGGAAATATATGCTCATGGGACTGCATACACTCATGAAGATGTCAAGATGCAGCTCTTTGCCCTTTTTTTGGAAGGTGATGGTAGGTATTGGTTTTGTGATTTTCCCGACGATTCTTTTGACTCCTTACAAGCCATCATCGATGCTTTTAAAAGCAGATATGAAAATCAAGGGGGCTCACCTTGTGCCTCTAATACAATGAGGAAGAGTGAAAGTGATCCTGCAAAAGACCCAAATATTATAGAAAAGTGTCAAGAGAATGTGCTACGCCAATATTTTCCACATTGCAGATCTTGTGACCGTTCTCATGATGAATCCACTTGTGCCATTGTAAGAAGAATCCTTGATAGTGGAAAGGCAGGGACGAAGGATCAAATTTATATTGATCACGAAAAAGAAAATGATAAGCATCTTATCAATGAGTTAACTTAATTGGTGGAAACCATAAGACTTAATCAAGAGAAAATGATAGTTGACCACTTTAGCAAAATGAGATCCATGTACATCAGGTGGATGGCTATTGAAGAAAAGCATGTTGAAGAGATAAGCTGCATAAGGGAAAATCATAGGAAAGAAATGATCTATATTCAAGACAAGGAAGTTAGTGTTCGTAACAGGTTATTAGCCATAGAAGAACAACATGCTGAGGAATTGAAAACCATTGAAATTAATCATTCTAATCAAATGGCCTCCATACAGAATCACTTGATCATTATGGAAGAAAATCATAAAGAAGAGATGAGTGTTATTCAAGTAAGTCATGATAAAGTAGTAAAGGATATGGAAATTAGTTTTTAGGGCAGGTTGTCAGACATAGCAGAGAAACATGATGAGGAGCTAAAGATCATGAAAATTAATCGCTCCAACCAGATGGTCACCATAGAGGAAAGGTGTGCCCAAGAGATGGAGGCTATTGTGAAAATTCGAAGACCCGAATTCCTACTTCAGCAAACTGATATTACTTCTCCTACTTGTTAAATTCTATAAGTTATTTACTGTGTTCTACAAGTAAATATCAAAGCAGATACAACTGCAGCCGTCACTTAAATAAATAAAATGCGGAAGACAAGTATTGAGCAAGAAGTACAACACACACAAGTGACACCGTTATTTTTGGACTAATGTCCCCGGAAAAAAAACCCAATGTGGGAAAACCGATGCAGCAGTTGAGGGTTTGTATTATTAAGTACTAGTTTTTCTGAATACAATCTAGATGCCCAAATCTGGTTATCCAACATAGAATCTGACTGATAGAGAATTAGTGAAGATTAACTCACACTAACATTGGAGATCCGACACTGAACCAACCTTGAACTGACAATCCCCATGCTGCCTCTGCGCAACTCTGCGTCACAATAGCTGGGGAGTGGGTCGCTTCCTTTGGCTTGATCTTTCTGCTGGCTGGACACTGATCCTCTGGTCCCTCCGGTCTCACACCTCGACTCTCCGGCACTGCATCTGACTAATCCTCAGCAAAATAGCGGATCTCTTTAGAGGCTCAGCGCAACCTCTGCGTGGCTCTGCGCTGCCCAACATAGCCCTTACACTGCCTCTTTTGCGTCCTCTCTCTGCCTTCTCTGCAATGTATTCCCGGCTCAGGAAAAATCTCTCCAATTGGAACTATGTCTGCCCCTCACTGCAAGAATCGCTTCGATGATCTCTCCGGTTGCTTTGCGCTGCTCACTTGAGAAATCGATCTCTAGATCCTCTCCTGATGTCATTTCCAAATGCCCATCAAACTTTCTCTTATAACATTTTGGTTGAAAAATCAACGACCTAGATTAAAAAATAATCAAGGGGTAAGATTAACTTGACTTGATCTTCGTATTTTTCTAGAAGATTCACACCCAGTTCTATTAATATGCTTTAATTATTTTAATTCTCTAAGTTTAGACTTAGGCTTCCATTACAAATAATTAATTATTTTAATAAAACCTCATCCTGGTGGAATTTCCCAAAACACTTTATGGGTATTCTGGAATACATGTGTCCAAGCCTCCCTGCAAAATTTGAGACTTAGAGCACATCCAATGCTACCAAAAATCAACAACTATTGTGTCCAATATGCAGAATCATTTGATTACCATAAAAGCATATAATGACAAAATAATAAAAGATGTGGAAGGTGGTTAGATATGTCGTCAGAATAAGTTGTTGAACACGGTGGAAAACCATGCCAAAGAGATTAACGCTATGAAAGATGAAAATTCTAAGCAAATGGATGCCATGAGAATTGAAAATATCACTCTTCAGAATAAGATACAAATAATGGTAAAGATACAGGTACGTGAATTTCAGCATAAATCAGAGGATGAAAGAAACAAGGAGTCTTTGACAGATCACAAGCCTCCCAGTTCGTCAGAGCAGTTCTCATCTCATTGCAGGAAGGTCACTTGCCCCATTCAAGACAAGTCAGTTGGAAGTGCTCTGGTTGAAAAGGAAAATTGGAAAGATCACGCCTATGTGTCTCCATTGACAAAATGTATCCAAGATAAAATGGGCATACCTCAGATTTTTCATCCGAGAAGATTCACGATCAAGAAAGAAAATCGAATTTAGTCTCATTATTGACTTTACATCCCACCGAGAAGAAAAGTAAAAAGCAGAAAAGAAGAAGAAAGAGGTTTGATGTGTCTGGTGGTCGAGAGCAACTCGATATTCAGATGAGTCAAAGTCCTCACATTTTTAGAATTTAGCATGGCACATCCGAGAAACAGTCCACAGACTTGCTGGAGAGTTAGTGGATGCTCAATATGCACTATTTTGGAGACATCTGATGCCATGGGGCATATTTTGTATAGTATCTCTAAGTTCTAACCCTACTCCCTTTTCGTTTATGTCGTTAGATAGTTTATTTCACACATTTAAGTTATATGTGTTGATTTGTGGTAGCATCATATGTGCTCTAAGTCTCAAACTTTGTGGAGAGGCTTAGACACATGCATTCCAGATAACCCATAAATTGTTTTGGGAAATTCCACCCGGAAACAATTTTACTTGATAAATTAATTATTTTTAATGAGGACCCTAAATCTAACTTAGGAAATTAAAATAATTAATTGGTATTAATCTAAATTGTGGGTGTAACTTCTAGAAAAAGTAGATCAAGTCAAAATGTAATCTTAGCTATTGATTGGAGATCTAATCTCGGCCGTTGAATTTTCAATGAGAAGGCTATTAAGGAAGGCTCGAGGGTCATTTGGAAGATACACCGAGAGGATCAAGTGATCAATTTCTTTAGTGAGCAGTGCTCAGGGAGAAACTTCGATCTAGAGATCTTTTGCAGAGAGGGGTAGAGAAAATATCTGGAGAGAAATCTTTATCAGCCAGAGAATCATCAACAGAGAAGGGTAGAGAGATCCAGTAGCTCCAGCGCAGAGTTAGAGAGGCTAACGCAGAGCCACGCGGAGGGCCAGAGGAAATCCGAAGGGTTTGCTGAAAATTTGATTTCAGAATCCGGGAGCCGGGGTGTGAGATCGAGAGGCAGAGATTGAATTTTCTGGAGAGCAGATCTATCCAAAAACTGAGTGACGTAATGCCCAAGAGGGGTGACGCTGGGACTGCGCAGTGACTGCGTAGAGGCAGCACAGAGCCTGTCAGAGGCACATCATTCAGAGGTTGGATCAACTGGGATTTCTAGTGATAGTGTGAGATAACCTCACTAATATTTCTGTCAGTCATATTCTCTGTAACTGAATTGTCTGGAGTGACATTCAAAGATGTATTCAGGATTTACTGCTGCTTAATAATAAAACCATCAGATCTGCTACACTGGTTTTCCTGCATTGGGTTTTTTCGGGGACGTGTATCCAAAAATAATGGTGTCCTGTGTGATGTTTTTCTTTTTCATAGTTTCTTGTTTCTGCATCTAAATTTAATTAAGTGAAGACTGCTTCAGTAATTGTTTCAATATTTTTAGAAGAAATCTGCAAATAACTTGTTAATCTAAATTTACAAGTAGGTGAAGTAATTCAGTTTGTTGCAGTAGGATTCCAGATCTAGGACTTGGAATTTTCACAATATGTTCTTTATCTTTTAGTTTGTTAGGGTAGACTTTTCTATTTCAGCGAATTTATTATGTATGCTCGATGATTTGGATTTTGAATGGATATTAATTTGATGGAATTGTGTTTTCTTGGATTCAGGATTCTGGGGTTTTCACGTTACTTCATGGAAGCAACATGTCCCCAAATGGTGCCAGATGTTGCACAGTTTTTGTCAAAGTTACAAGGAAGCGGAAGTACCAATTTTTTCAACAAGATTGGATCATCTATCAGTAGTTTGTGTGTCATTGTAAACCCATTTTGCAAGTAATATAATATAAATGATGCTAGTAAGACCTTGAATGTATGTAACAACCTAGGTGAGCCTATTGCTTTGGTGGAAAGTTTCATCCTCGGAGGTTTTTCGTCTCACTGATTCATTTGTGTTTCTAAACACGGATGGTTGACAAAGTTTTTCCCTCCAACCTAACCCCAAAGTTAGGGTGGAATTCTTCGTCAAAGTATTAGGTGAGTCTTAGTGTTCTAGTCGAGTCTTATGTAAAAGTGATTTGAGAATAATTTAAGCTAGTTGGCTAAATTATTTTATTACAAATCACTTGGTCTACTAGTTCATGTTGTGTCGCAGATTGGTTATGTATTTTGAGGGTCTAAGCCGAACGGGTATGCCCACTTTGAGGGTTGAATTGTAAATCTTATGTAAAAAATATTTTAATGCATGATCCCTCATACTTAGACACCATGGCTAAAATATTAGAGGGTGGAAAAAACATTAAATCCCCTCAACTGTCAATTAATTATTTTTTTCTGGAAAAAAATAATTAAATTGTAAGCCAAAAAATTAATTATTTATAGTCAAATTAAAATGTTTTAGGAAAAATAATTCTCCAAGTGGAAAAATTCGTGGGTCTTAAAAAAATTAATTTTTGGAGGTCCTCCACTAAGGGAATATTGGATTTTTCAAGAAAATTTGGACCGTTGGACCTTGGTGGTTAAGTCAAAGTCATATTTTTGAGGAAATTAGTTTAAATAATTATTTTTGAGCCGATAAAAATGGAATTAAATGATAAATTCAAAAATTCCTAAAAAATAAAAATTCAATGGCTAAGATTAAAAGATGTTCAAGTATTTTCCGACGGCTGAGATTATTTTGATAAGGATCAAGCAAACTAGACATTATTTTTCCACTTGGAGGATTTATCTATAAATTAGAAAGTCATTTTAGTCTCTCGCCATCTGATTTTTGGCTAGGAAGTTGCTGCTGAAGATTTCATGTAAACTATTGTCCCACTGGGAACTATTTTTTATATCATAATAAAGACTTTGGGGTGCAATTCAAGGTGTTCCATGTTCATTGATTTGTGGTATGTACTGACTACGAGCTTTCCTATGTAGTGCTGAGTAATGGTAAGATCTACTTTTCATTAGATGGAGATAAAATCATGCTATTGATAGTTTTGGTCTAATATTAGGTGGTTTGATTCGCCATATGATTAACAGATTGTCTTGAGATAAATACATAGTGTTTGTAGGGACTTCAGTCCTTGGCCTCCAAGTTCAAAAATGTGGGCAGGAACTATTTTACTTGGATCCCAAATATTTGTGTGGTGGATTAAATCTTCGCTAAGGCTATAGTGTGCATGGAATTTCTAAAGTGTTTTTAGCCATTCATCAAAGAAAATAACCATAAAAAAATATATCTTTCTCAAAAATTTTAATTTTCAAAACCCCTGTATATTTGTAAATTTAATTTGTAAATTATTTTGCTAACTTAGGTTTTGGGGTGTTAAGATTTTGTATATATTTGGGGTTTGGGCGTTTTGTTTTCATTTTTGCAGGTTGAATCAAGAGAAGAAGTTGAAGTAGAGCTAGATCTAGGCCCTTGAGGGTAAGATCTAGTCTCTAGAAAATTTTTCAGGGATAACCATTGAAGAATTTGAGTCGAATTTCAGATCTAAAGGACGAAATTTTTTCTGAAGTGAGGGTTCATTTTTTAGCCTTCCCGAGCCCAGATCTAGCCCTCCTAGGGCCAACGTTGCCCTCTCTCCTCCCTGCGTCAGCCTAAAAAGGCCCATCGTCCTTCTTTTTGGCCCTTTTGGGGCAGGACGTAAGTGTTAAAGGCCTCGACCTCCCCTTCTACCCCCTGCACAGAGGGTTTAAGGCCAATTTTGGCCTAACCGTGTCCTAAAAGGGCCTTGGTCTCCTTCTGAGACCCTAGACGACTGCCCTTAGGGTTATCCGTGGGCTCTTTAGCCCCTAGGGCCTAAACCCTAGTCGTTTGCCTCTTTTAGTCCCAGTGTCCAGCCCTTTGAGGCCTTATCCCTCCAACGTTGGCCTTTCCTGGTCTCCTCTTGCCATTTTGACCCCGATCTGCCTTCTTGGCCTCCTTTTCCCCCAATGCTAGGCCTACTAGGCCTAGTGTTGGCCCTCCTTGGCCCTAGTTAGCCCTAAAACCTATCCCTGAATTTTTTGAGACTAAATACTTAGTGGTTTTCCAAGTTTTTGGGCTTCAAAAGTTTGATTTCTAGGTCACATCTTTATCCCAAAATTTTGGGCAACTTGGGCAAGTTCATTTTCAAAGCCTTGGGCCTAGGGTTTGCTCTCTAAACACTCATTTTGCCTCTGTTTTATTACAACAATGATATAAGTGATATAATAGCTTTGAAATCACATTTAATTTAGTCAAAATCACTTAAAATTGCAAAATTTTTATTTTCTAAATTTTGGCCACTTGGGCATCTAGGATCTAGCCTCTAAATATTTGCTTGCTGGAATTTTCTGCATAAGTTAGTGAATCAGATCTGCAATTTTCTGAATCACACATCTAAAGAGGGCTCAAAAAATTGATTTTTTCAGTTTTGGTAATTTTTTCCTATTATTGGCCATATTGGGGCATTTGTTTTAGCCTCATTAGCTTGCTGATCCACTGATATAGCACTGAATACTGCATCTTAAAGTGGCTTAAAACTCATATTTTACTTTGGCAAGTTGTTGGGCATTTCACTGATCATTGCTAATCACTATTGGCTTGTTATCTATTGGATCTAGGGCGTTCTCCTTACTGCTGTTATCACTTTCTTGTCACTGTCATAACTGTCACATATAACATCTTAAGAGGTCTAAAAATTGTAAATTTACATTGGCTAAACATTGAGAAATTTTCTACTTCATATGCTTGGCAATTTTCATGTTAAAGAGATCTCACTATTGCTGTCATAAAATCAATAAGTGTTGAAATGTTATTGTTGATTTTGGAATCTAACACTTACCTGTCTCGAGAATTTGTTAACTTAGCACTAAAACCACTCACACATCTAAGTTTTGAATCTCTAATACCATTGATGGTCTAAGTTGTTTGAGCATTAAGATCTAATTGACATCATTATGTTTGACATCTAATTGAGGCATTGTTAAGAAATCATTGGATAATTTCTCTAAATTAAAGGGACCTTGATATCTTGATTGTCTATCTTAAGCATTTGGCATCTTAAGTTTCATTGGTCGTCATTCTAAGTGAACTTCTCAATATTGGTCATTGGCATATCGTAAGTATTCTCAAGTAATCATTGTTGAATTGGATATTTCTTTTAGGCACCTTGTGGAATTTTGTTCAACATTGACACTTGTATCTTTAAGCACCTATCTTGTTTTAAGATTGTTATCTAATCATTGATAAGTACTCTTGCTATAAGATAATTTAGACTAAGTACTTAAATAACATGAACAATCTTAAGACTTCACTCAATCCATCTTGCACAAACATTCTAAGATCTGGCTTGCATTAAGAAATCATTAAGGGAAATTTGAGGTCTAAAATGGGCCTCCTAAGAAAAATGTACAAAAAAAATAAACTTTATAAGAAGAAATAGGATTCAAGATGATGATGTCAACCGTGGGGGACGATTCACCATTTTCGGAGTAAAAAAGTAAAAATATTAAAAAATAATAAAATAATAAAACTACTTTTTCAACTCGTATTTTCAGCTTATCTCCCTAAGTTTTTACACAAATTTCGAGTGGGAGTACTCGTTGGATGCAAAATTTAATTCTTCATGTAAGGAGTACCCATGTTGCATACTTTTGATGGACCCTACTACACGAAAAATGAGAAATACATGAAAAAAACGTGATTTCAATCACATTTTCCATATATTTCTCATTTTTCGTGTAGTAGGGTCCATTGAAAGTATGCAACCTGGGTAATCCTCGGACGAGGAATCAAATTCTACATCCAACGAGTGTTTCCGCTCGAAATTTGAGCAAACCCATAGGGAAATAAGTTCAAAATACGAGAGATTCAACTTTCCATTTAGCTTGAGGGATTCAACTTTTCTTAGTGGTTAACATAGTAACTTTGCAGTCATCAGAGCCACAATATCTACGACACCGGAGGCACTGGGTGGTTGTAACACAGGGGGAGGTATCGTTAATCAGACCTTTGCCTACTTCCCGTTGACTTCCATCCCACAACCTACTGTGAAGACTATTTCTCAAAACAGTTAAGGGAGAGGTTCTACTTAAACTAGGCATATAATTTAAAATTTACCAACATCCTTCCATCACACCTAGTTCTTAGGGCTTGCATCTCATATAGGTTAGTCTATCATAATAAGCAGTCCATCCGTTTACTTGGCATTAATTTACATTAATCAAGAATTGTGACTCCATAAGGTACTAGTCTCAAATTAAATCTTATCTAATCATAAATCTTGCTAAATTTAACCAAGTAGTTAGGCCACTAGTCCATGTCTCCCAAACAAGTTGGTTCCCAACTTGTTTTCCTTCACCTCATTCCGTGGGGACTACCCCGCATAGCCTGCTGTTGGGAGACAACTAGAACAAAGTGGGCGAGGATAAGAGTGATAGCCCTTCCCTGAGCAGTTGTTGCGGTGCTTGTACAATCCAGGCGAAAACATAACCCAAACTGAATCATCATCCTGATGTGCTCTTCTTGTCTTCAACACTCTCTGCCCAATCTGAATCTATATATCCCTGCAACTTCTTCCTTCACTGGGACCATCAACACAGCTGCTTGACGCTAAAGTTGATCCTGTTGTAGCAATCTTGCTGCTCCCTCTAGCTACTGCCATGCTTCTAGTTTTAAGAAGTAATGTATCCAACCAAGATCCTTCATCTCGAACTTAGATGTTAACTCCCTCTAACACTAATGCAGGGCTTGACTGTTCCCTCTATCATGGAAGCAAATCCTCCTACCATTGCTGCTCCCTCTGTCACGTGAGTCCTTCTGTTCCCGTTGGAAACAAGTCATATAATAACAAGATCTACGAAGACTCATTAGATATCCATCAAACCAAGAATACCATGCCCAAGGTTTGCACACATCCTTCTTTAGTCTGCAATCATGAGACGTCTTTTCATGCACCTCAAAGCCTTGAAGTAGCTCTGTGTACACTTCTTCTTCCTCAATTCCTCCATTGATCTACGCATCCACCTAGTGCAATTTTAAAGAAAATATAGTATCTCTAATAGAAGTGTACTTGACAACTAGGGTAAACGTCTTGTCATAGTCTTCTCCCTATTTATGGGAGAGTCCTTGAATCTCGCTTTGTACTTCTCTATGTTTCCATCCACTACATACTTGTAGATCCACTTGGAATTTTCCTTTTGACCTTCCTCAGATCTTGACACAATCTTCATTATGGCATCCTTTAAACTTGTTGGCCTGCTTGCTCCCTTTGAACTACGAGCTCTTTCAGTTATCAGACATGGTTCTAAATGTCAGTACGACTTCTCTGTCTTAAACACAAATCATACTAGGAGAATCCTCTTGTTGCAAGCTTTGCTTTTTCCCAATGCTTTCATCTACTGCCAAATCCTTAACAACCTTTATGATGTACCTGCAACCCTCACTAGGAGGTCATGGAAGAAATTATTATAACCCAACAAAAGGAAACAAAGACAAGAGGCTAACTAATAATAAAGCAATAATTATCAAGAAAGAGAGATATAAAGTACTTATCTTTTGAGGATTATAGGGAAATGTTAGCTCCCTCTTGATCTTAACCTTCTTGCATCCATATTTCAAGTTCATCAACCTCATCCTCATTATCAACATGACGTCATAACTTCCTTGCATGGGATAGATTTTCTTACTTTAGCGGAATCATAGATTTAGGTCTAGCTCTAGGGTTTTATCTACAAGCCCTAGGTCCTTCTAGACTGTTAGGGTTTACAAGCCCTAGATTTACAATTTTCATCTACATCCTTTTGGAATTTCAACAGACTTTGTCATATGCAAATTTTGCTTTCCTTATCCAAAACACAAAATGATAAATCCCTATGCTCTTTTTGCATAGGTGATGAAATCCATCAGTGTCATATATCAATCAGATGATCATCCCTGGTCCTTCCAGACCAAGTAACTCGGCTTCCTAAACACCAATGTAGTGGCAACAATAATTTGTCCTTTAGTTCTGAAAGAGACTTTGTCATCAATGATAGTGATCCCCCTTCTCATTTCAATGTGCAAAGAATAGACTCCAACATTATGTGGCATTAGGGGCTTATCTCTCAACAAATTCAACTCCCTAGCCTTTGAACACATATTTTAAAGGAAATATCCCTTCAATCCAGTATAATTTCAGTGTGCCATATGTTCTTGGTATAGAAAAATGGAACTCACAATCAAAACATCTTCCTAATGTGCATGAAATCAAGGTCATGTCATTCTTGTGCAATGTCTGTATCATGAAAAGTGTCATATTGAAGAACACCCTTCAGAAGTATAGCATTTAGGAACATCAAGGACTTATTTTAACACCATCGTTAATAATATGATCAACAACACACTATTGTTAAAATTTTACATCCCTAAAGTCATTCTCATTGGCCAACTAGCTTTTCAAAAACATATTTGCAAAGATATCTTCAACACAAGATGAAATTTGCATATATCTTAACTCGTTGATCCTAAAATATCATTCTCAAGGGAAGGATATGAACAACCCATATAGGGTTATCTTCAATTTGTGAGCATAAGAATAATTCTCATACACATCCAGACTTTCGAAAACCTCAACAAGATATCTTCCTTCAACCTAAGAGAAGGAAAGAATATCATCTCAATAAACTCCTTGTTCTTAAGAGAATACAACAACCTTTATAGTACCCATTGTTATTCCATAATATGCAAGATTGGAATTAAACACGGATTTCACCACCTTATATCCAACTACAAATGCATCAATAACTTAACATCATACCAATGATTATATATGTGATCAATCTCTCCAAAAATCTACAAGATGTATAATCAATGCTGGAGATTGGCTCTATTTGTAACAATCACTGAAATTGCCATTGTAAACTTTTGTGTAAACAACTTAGTAGACCACACACATAGGTGTTTCTTCTAGTTAGTTTTCTGAGTCTCCTTGGTCCTCATGAGGTTTCTTGACCTCCATCTGAGGCCTTCTCGGCCCATTGTAACATGCTCTGAAGTCTTTTCAACCTACTTGTGATAGGAAAAGGCATTTTTCGGCCTCCTGTTTCAAGAGTTCATCCTTCTTCGTTCTTGACCAGTGGACATAAAGAAAATTTGGATGGTCTGAGATCTCTCATGTGATTGGTCTCTTGAAGTGTGGAGGGCTAATGCAAGCCCAACCTTTGACTTTTACAAGGCTTCTCTTCCACCATAGCTCTGATACCATGTTGATTTTTTTAAGGTCTTCTAGCTGATAATTACTTTAAATCCACTTGTATTTCACATTCATCATTAAGCATTTACACAAAAGATCTTCAACAATGGAACAAAATTGATAGTAGGATCATAAAGAGACAGCCAATCAAGAGACACAAGAATTTTTCCTTGGGAAAACCCACTTTGGGGAAAACCCGACAACCTTTTCCTTAGAGAAATCATTCAATTCAACAAGAGATATAATCTTAGTCAAACAGAGGTCAAACTGACCATGAGCAGACCTAGGTCAAACTTGGTCAAGATAAGTAGCTTCAGAAATTCTGATTGTCCATAAGCTCTATCTGCTATGCCTCAAAGATTAGGTGTACTCAGATATTAAATCTACCCATATTTTGTTATGTTGTTCAAGATGAATCTTCTCAGAATTCGACCTTTTTCCCTAATTCAGCCTGCTTCCCAATATGACCTAATTTGGCCTGCTAAAAGGAAACTTCAATCTCCTTATAAGCTTGGTAAACTCTTTTTTTCTCAAACTTGCTCTGTCTCAGAAGAAACTCCGTATGAACAGAAGAGAAGGTAATCCAAATTGCTCGCTTGGAAGAGGAGGACAAAATGTCTTTATATATTCATCCAAGGAGTTTGAATTGGTGTCACTAAAGGGGCAGGCCGACTTCATTCTTTTGGAGGGTAGTCTTAACATTTTAGAGCCAATAATTCAATTTTGGAAAATTCAAAATTCTTCTTTTGAAAATGACATGAAGAACATGCCTTTACATTTTTCATTATATATATTTTCAAGGGATAAAGTATGAATTATGTAGACTGATCGTAGCTACAAAATTCAACACTTCCTTGAGAAGGTTATCAAATCTTTGTATAAAATCCTTCACATTCTCATTCTTAGTTTTCCTAGCATCCTGGAATTTATCAAGAAGCATTAAGCCTTCTTTGAACATAACCCATCTTCTATCGAAGGCTTAGTGAAAGGTATTCCAGTCAATAATACTACCTTGATGTAAACTAAGATACCAATCCTTAGCACTTCTTTCTAAGGTCAAGGCAAAAAGCAACATTACCACATCTTCATCCATGATTAGCTTAGCGCTGACAACCCAGTAAAATTCCTTCATATGTTTACAGTTTTTTTGTAGCAATAACATTGGTGCCATTGAATTTGGGTAACCATTCCTCCTGCTTCTTAGGTAGTAAATAGGGAGCATCAAGGAATTTACTTACATTCAATGGCTTGAATGCTACAATGAGCCATGGCTTCTTCATGGTGTCAAGAGTAGTGTTATCCATGAATACGCTCCTAACCACAAGAGTCTTTGGAATTACAGGCGATGTGGTTGCTTCAGTTGTTTTGCGAGTAGTTTGTGGAGCTATGGTATCGTCATAATAACTTAGGGGACGTAATTGGATTATTATCAGGAGTCGCCATAAGAGAAGCTATTTTGTCATTTCCAATATTCTGTTTAAAGGAAGGTGAAGCTCAATATTCATATAACGAGGAGGTTGACTCAAATCCTCCTCGACAATTATGCCAAAATTTTTTCCTCAAAATCTAGCAGGTATTGTGAGATGCCTAACGAAAACTAGACCAAGATACAACAATGAGGTGGAGGCCACTGTCACCTCAACACTCCACCTCCTGCTCTTTAGTGGAATTTCACCACAAGAGAGGCTTCCCAGTGTAAGTCACATAAAGGATATTCTAAGTCAATAACTCAAAGGTGACAATTGCGACAGGCTCAGATAGGGTACTTGAACTAAGAACAAGGCTCAATTCTATGAATAAGGAAAAGCGTACCCTCAAAAGACCCTGTTGACCACACTTTGTCAACGACCCCATAGCAATACACCCCCATTTTTTCAAATGGGATTCGTCATGTTCGACGTGGTCGCGCCATTCAGATTCCATCATCAGTCATTAGTGGACATTTTTATAAATGATGTAAACCCATTCTGCATGTAATGATGTAAATGATCAAAGTAAGACCGTCAATGTATGTAACAACCTAGGTAAGCCTAGTATGTTGTTGATGATCTATATCCTAGGAAGTTTTCTGTCTCACTGATTCACGAAAGTGATCGGCAGAGTTTTTCCCTCCAACCTCACCCCAAAGCTAGGGTGGATTTTTTCATCAGCATGCTAAGTGAGTCCTAGTGTTTTCTATCGAGTCCTTGTAAAAGTAGTTTGAGCTACTTGGTCTACTAGATCATGTTTTGAGTCGCAGAATTGGGTATTTGTTTGAGGGTCTATACGAATGGGTATTCCCCCTTCATGTATGTAAATGTATTATCTCATGTAAAAGAGGGTTGGAAAAATAATTATAATCCCCTCTCAGTCAACTAATTAAATTTTCTGGTCAATTAATTTAAAAAGTATTAAACCAAAAATTTAATTAATTTAGGGTTCTAAGTTAGAATTAAATCTTTAAGGGCAAAATTTGTGGGTTCTTGGAAAATGATTTTGAAAGCCCCAGGCCAAGGGAATATTGAGAATTTTAAGAAATTTTGGACCCTTGGGCCTTGGTGGTTAAGTCAAAGTCAAAATTTTGGGGTAATTAACTCAAAAATAATATTTTTGAGTTAATTAAAATTGAATTAAATGATAAATTCGTTTTTTCTCCAAAATTTTAATTTCAATGCTCCAGATTAAAAGATGATTAAATCTTTTGGAAGGTTGAGATTATTTTGACGTGGATCATCCAAACTAGCCGTTAGAGATCTTGTCCTATAAATTTAGAGGTCTTTGTCAGTATTGAGTCATCCGATCTCAGAATTGTGTACTGGTTCTTAGAAGCTCTTGCAAATTTTTGAGGAATAAAGCATAAAGACTTTGGGGTTACAAATCTTAATGTTCCTTCTCAGATCTATGTGGTGAATTGTCTCTAAACTCTGCTACTTTGTCTCTTGCATTTTATGGTTGATGGCCTTCATGGATTAATCTGCATACAGGTATCTTGTGCATTTTTCTGGGTTTATAAAATAACATTCTGATTTTTTTTTCTGAAAAGGTCTCATGTTGTTTTCTTAAATCTCTATCGATCTAAGGTTCAGATCTAAGTGTGTAGGGAAATTTTTCTTAAGATTGAGCGTCTGGGGAAGTCTTCGGTTGGACCAACTGACTCTCAATAAACATAAATATTAAAACTCATTATTTGTTAAATTCCAAGTCTATCTTACGAAATTGGTGGTTTTGCAAGGTTTTCTAAGGCTTGTGCCTCTCTTAAAATTTAAAATCTTTAAAAAACTGTGCTAAAAGGGTTCAAATCTGGCCATGAGGGCCTCAAATTTGTAAATTAGTTTGTAAAATTTGTAATTTTAAAGATTGTCAGGGTTTAATAATTTTCTTAGTGTGTGTCTTCAGAATTCGATTGTTTTCTTGCAGGTTGTGGGTTTAAATCAGAAATTTTTTAAGATCTGAAGCAGATCCAGCCTCCAAGGGCCAGATCTGGCCTCAAATCCCCACTGTGGGCAAATCTGGACATCGTTGATTCAAAAAAAAAAACTTTGAAAATCTGAATTTTGAAACAATTTGATGTTGCTGGACTGGGTTCATTTCTCCCTTCAACGCTGCCATCCATCTCTGCGTTAAACTTACCCTGCGTTCCCCTAGCTGCATCGATTTCACTGTCTTATAATCCATCATTAAATGTTACAGCCATATCTCATTTTCCATCCAAACTGCTCTTCTTCTTGTCATTTCTTCCCTTGTTTTTGACCCTCGCTTACTCCCTTATCTTCTTTGCCCACGCATCTCCATCGCTCCATATCTGTCCTCGTCCTGCAAAAAACCGTCTCACGTTTCCTCTCTGCTCTTCAACCCGCCGTCCTATCTCCCTGCCGTCCGACCTGCATTTAAAAAATAAAAAATATACTTCTGCCATCAAGCTGCCTCCATTTGCTCCTTTCCGTTCCTTTCTCGACCTTCATCGTGCCACTGTTCGACTTCATCGCTCAGAACCGTCGACCATCTTCCCGCCGCCCTTCCTCCTTCACGTCCGTCAAAGCTCAGTCTGTCGACTTGCAAGATCACCTGCAAAACGACAAACGCATACACATATAACAGGTCTAAGGCCCATGTTTGAAATTTCTTTGATTCGACGTCTTTTTTTTTTTTATAAGCGTTTCATTTTATTTTTATAGTTTAGACTTTGATTTAATTTAGGTTAGACTTATTTCGATTTTAGATTTAAATTTTGTAGATTTTGTTTAGCATTAGTTAGATTTTCATTTTAATTTTATTTTAGTTAGAGTTTAATTTAGTTGATTGGGTTAGTTAGTTTAGCTTTAGCGTGAGTTTAGAGTTAGGATTTGAATTTGCATTTTTTTTTTATTGTTTTAGTTTAAATTTAAATTTTGGTTTTTTTTTTTTTTAAGATTTAAATTAATTGTAGATATTTTTAGTTAGTTCGATTTTGTTTTATTAATTTTTAGTTTTTTATTGTTTTGTTTAGTTAAATTTAAGATCCAACTTAGGATTTAGTTTAGTTAGTTTTAGACTTAGATTTTAATTTTAACTTCTCCTTAGAATTAGCTTTAATTTTTGTTTTAAGATAAAAAATATAAAATTCCAAAAATATTTTAAATTTTTGTTCTTAGAGTTTAATTTTTCAATTTAAGTTTTGATTTCATGAAAAATAAAACAAAACAAAAATAATAAAAAAATTATAAAAATTCTCAAAAATTTCTCTTTTATAGTCAAATGAGCTTTTAAGATTTTATCCTAAGTGTGACTATATAAAAATTTTGGGATTTGCTGAAGTGAAATTAATTGAAACATCTTAAATTCTGGCATTTTCATCTTATTGCTTCATGGTTGTGTTGCTTTTCAAATATCATTGTGATCAGTCGTGTTTTAATAAGTAGCAGTTAATCGTCACTTACTTGTTTATAATTTGCATAACGGGATTTTGTTTGACTCCATAAGGCACTGGTCTTAAACGTAAAATCTAATTTAGATCTGTGAAATCCTGTTAATTTTATCAAGTATTTGGCGTTTTAGCTGTGTCTCCTAGATTTTTCTTTTTCATTTATAATAGGGTCTACCTCCCTTAGCTTGCAAGGAGACAACTTAAATAGAGAGATTGGGGATCAGGGTGACAACCCCCGATCTGAGCCGTTGTCGCGGTGCCTTGACAATCTGTGCGACAACATTTTTTGGCGCTGTTGTCGGGGATAGAGTTTTTCTGTCCTTGGTCTTAACGACATTTTATAATCTTCAAATCTTCTTTCGCCATTCATTAGCCTGTCGCAAGGGAGCACATTTTCTGGCGACTTTTCATCTCTTCATATTTTCATCGTCTTATCTTTCGTCATATCACTAATCATTTCATCATTTCATCTTTAGCACCTGGACATTTCGGTTGGCTTCTTGTTTGGGTGGCGACTCCACTTATTCATCTATTTACTCCCAGACAAGAATCCCCCCCTGATATCCATCTACTATCTCTCGATTATTTCTTCTGTTTTAGAATCAGTTTCATGTTCAAGTGGCGTCTCCAATTCTTTCATTTCTTACAAGAGTTCCTGCTAAGAAGTTCGCTTCTTGAGGACCTTTTGACTATTCTTGAACACGGATCTATTTCTAAAATCCTAAAAACGATATCATGGATGTTTTTGCCCCGTGTAATTTTGCTAATATTCAGGGTTATCCCCATGATCTCCCTCAAATGGATAAATTACCTTCTTTTCAAGGAAATGATGCAGTTAGTGTTAAATCTCATTTGTTTGCTTTCACTAACTGGTGGAATAGATTTGCAGTTGCAAAAAATAATTTCGAGGATGTAAAGATGAAAACTTTTGTTCTTACTTTTGGCGAGGATGTTGCTGAATGGTTTACGGAAAAACCTGATAATTCATTTGATACTTTTGAATCAATTGTAGCTGCCTTTAAGGAAAAATATGGTGATAAAAGGGAAGATAGGCATTTGGTAAGAGAGATCAATACCATAAAAAAGAAAGAAAATGAAACGACTGAAGAATTTAACAGGAGATTTAATGGTATCCTTAGAGAAATATCTCAAACTCATAAACCTCCTGATGGATCTCTTCTGAATTTTTAGATTGATGCTTTTGATTCTGATACTTCATATGAGTTAAGGCGGGCTAAAACTGCAAATTATAAGGCTTGTCAATCTTTAGCTGAGGAGATTGAAAAGGATAAGAAAGCATTTGGAATGTCCAAAACTCCAGATTATGATAGGTCTTTGACAGATACTAAGTTAAAAGAACCTCTAGAAGATGATGATGACCCTATGAAAAGGTTGATGCAAAAGATTGAAAGCATGGAGCTTAATCATGCTAAGGAAATAAGTGTCTTGCAGGCTAGGTTGGTCCAAATGGAAAGGGCTAAAACGAAGAATTCCCAACCTAGAAATAATAATGCTTTGCAGGAAAGAGGCCTATCTAATGAGCAGAGACTGACAAATCAACTTGAGTTTGCAAATCTTGTGGATGAAGCTCTGCCTTATTGTAGAGCCTGTAATGCTCTTTATGAAGAGGTTACTTGCCATGTTGTCAAAAGAATCATAGCTAGTAGAATGGCAGGGTCAAGCCATCAAATTAATGTTGTTGATAAGGACTATCACGTGCATATAGAAGATCATGAAAGTCAGGTTAAGAAACCAGTTCAGTTGATTAAGGATGTGCAACCCAATCATACGCAAATGATTTAAAACATGGAAGCTAACCAAATCAATCTTCAAAATAAGATAACTTCCATGGAAGCAAGTCGTGCACAGGAAATAAATGTCATGGAAAACAGGTTAAAGATCATGGAATTTAATCACTCCAATCAAATAATTGCCATGGAAGAAAAACATGTTAAGGAAATGACTACCATGAAGGAAAATCACTTGTTGGAAATAAAAAATATGGAGGCAAATCAGACGAAATTAATAGTAAGGCATGCCAGGGAGATGAGTTCCATATAGAAGAAGTTGGAAAAAATGGAAAAATTACATATACAAAAGTTTCAGCCGAAATTTGATTATGAAGATTCATCAACAGATCATAAGACTTCTTGTTTGCTAAAGCCATTCCCATCTCATCACACGGAGGATTTAACTATGGTTTCAAAGGATGTTGAGAAAGACCAAGCTTATGTGTCACCATTGACAGAGTATATCCAGAATAATATTGGTCACGCTCCAGGTTCTTCAGATATTTTGTACAAACATCTTCAAGATGAGGACAAGGATTTTACAGTGGTCTCATTGCTGACATCACAACCCACTCAGAAGAAGAGAAAGAAGCAAAGAAGAAGTAAGTCGTTTGATTCGTCTGATGGTCGAGAGTAGCTTGACATTCGGATAAGACAAAGTCCTACATTATGCAAGATTGGACATGGCACATCTGAAAAGCAGCCCACAGACTTGCCTGAAAGCAGGCAAATGCTCAGCATGCACTATATTGAGCACATCTGATGCCACAAGGCATCCTTTGTATTGTATCTCTAACCTTACACCTTGTTATTTCAGCATTTCATTTTGCAGTTAGAGTAGATTTACTTTTCATGTTAAGTAGAATAATAAATAAAAGAAGAGCTTCTATTTTTCATGAGCTTAATGTTATATGATGATATTTGGATGGACGCTACTTATGTAATCTTGTGTTTTGCTTGGATGCAGATTCTGGATTCTCACATTCCTTCGATGAAGCAACGTGTCCCCAAGTAGAGCCAGATGTTGACCACACTTTGTCAACAACCCCATAGCAAGTACACCCCCATTTTTTCAAATGGGATTCTTCATGTTCGACGTAGTTGCACCATTCAGATTCCATCATCAGTCAACAGTCGATAGTTTTTATAGTGATGTAAACCCATTCTGCATGTGATGATGTAAATGATCTAAGTAAGACTGTCCATGTATGTAACAACCTAGGTAAGCTTAGTATGTTGTTGATGATCTCTATCCTAGGAGGTTTTTTGTCTCACTGATTCACGAAAGTGATCGGCAGAGTTTTTCCCTCCAGCCTCACCCCAAAGCTAGGGTGGATTTTATCATCAGCATACTAAGTGAGTCCTAGTGTTCTATCGAGTCCTTGTAAAAGTAGTTTGAACTACTTGGTCTACTAGATCATGTTTTGAGTCGCAAAATTGGGTATTTATTTGAGGGTCTATACGAATGGTTTTTCCCCCTTCATGTATGTAAATGTATTATCTCATGTAAAAGAGGGTTGGAAAAATAATTATAATCCCCTCTTAGTCAATTAATTAAATTTTCTGGTCAATTAATTAATAAAATCTTAAACCAGAAATTTGATTAATTTAGGGTTCTAAGTTAGGATTAAATCTTTAAAGGCAAAATTTGTGGGTCCTTGGAAAATGATTTTGAAAGCCCCAGGCCAAGGGAATATTGAGAATTTTAAGAAATATTGGACCCTTGGGCCTTGGTGGTTAAGTCAAGGTCAAAATTTTGGGTAATTAACTCAAAAATAATATTTTTGAGTTAATTAAAATTGAATTAAGTGATAAATTCGTTTTTTCCAAAATTTTAATTTCAACGCTCCGGATTAAAAGATAATTAAATCTTTTGGACGGTTGAGATTATTTTGACGAGGATCATCCAAACTAGCCGTTAGAGATTTTGTCCTATAAATTTAGAGGTCTTTGTCATTCTTGAGTCATCCGATCTCAGGATCGTGCACTTGTTCTTAGAAGCTCTTGTAAATTTTTGAGGAATAAAGCATAAAGACTTTGGGGTTACAAATTTTGATGTTCCTTCTCGGATCTATGTGGTGAATTGTCTCTAAACTCTGCTACTTTGTTTTTGCATTTTATGGTTTATGGCCTTCATGGATTAATCTGCATACAGGTATCTTGTGCAGTTTTCTGGATTCATAAAATGACATTTTGATTTTTCTAAAGGATCTCATGTTGTTTTCTTAAATCTCTATCGATCTAAGGTTCAGATCTCAGTGTGCAGGGAAATTCTTTTTTTAAGATTGAGCGTCTGGGGAAGTCTTCGGTTGGACCAGCCGACTCTCAATAAACATAAATATGAAAAGCTCATTATTTGTTAAATTCCAAGTCTATCTTACGAAATTGGTGGTTTTGCAGGGTTTTCTAAGACTTGTGCCTCTCACTAAAATTTTAAATCTCAAAAAAATTGCGCTGAAAATGATTCAAATCTGGCCATGAGAGCCTCAAATCTGTAGATTAGTTTGTAAAATTTGTAATTTTAAAGATTGTCAGGGTTTAATAATTTTCTTAGTGTGTGTCTTCAGAATTCGATTGTTTTCTTGTAGGTTGTGGGTTTAAATCAGAATTTTTTTAAGATCTGAGGCAGATCCAGCCTCCAAGGGCAAGATCTGGCCTCAAATCCCCACTGTGGGCAAATCTGGACATCATTGATTCAAAAAACTTTGAAAATCTGAATTTTGAAACAATTTGAAGTTGCTGGACTGGGTTCATTTCTCCCTTCAACGCTGCCATCCATCTCTGCGTTAAACTTACCTTGCGTTCCCCTAGCTCCATCGATTTCACTGTCTTATAATCCATCATTAAATGTTACAACCATATCTCCCTTTCCATCCAAACTGCGCTTCTTCTTGTCATTTCTTCCCTTGTTTTCGACCCTTGCTTACTCCCTTATCTTCTTTGCCCACGCATCTCCATCACTCCATATCTGTCCTTGTCCTGCAAAAAACCGTCTCACGTTTCCTCTCTGCTCTTCAACCTGTCATCCTATCTCCCTGCCGTTCGACCTGTATTTAAAAAAATAAAAAATATACTTCTGCCATCAAGCTGCCTCCATTTGCTCCTTTTCGTTCCTTTCTCGACCTTCATCGTGCCACTGTTCGACTTCATTGCTCAGAACCGTCGACCATCTTCCTGCCGCCCTTCCTCCTTCACGTCCGTCAAAGCTCAGTCTGTCTACCTGCAAGATCACCTGCAAAACGACAAACGCATACACATATAACAGGTCTAAGGCCCATGTTTGAAATTTCTTTGATTCGACGTCTTTTTTTTTTTAAGCGTTTCATTTTATTTTTATTGTTTAGACTTTGATTTAATTTAGGTTAGACTTAATTCGATTTTAGATTTAAATTTTGTAGATTTTGTTTAGCATTAGTTAGATTTTCATTTTAATTTTATTTTAGTTAGAGTTTAATTTAGTTGATTGGGTTAGTTAGTTTAGCTTTAGCGTGAGTTTAGAGTTAGGATTTGAATTTGCATTTTTTTTTTATTGTTTTAGTTTAAATTTAAATTTTGGTTTTTTTTTTTTTTTTAGATTTAAATTAATTGTAGATATTTTTAGTTAGTTCGATTTCGTTTTATTAATTTTTAGTTTTCTAATGTTTAGTTTAGTTAAATTTAAGATCCAACTTAGGATTTAGTTTAGTTAGTTTTAGACTTAGATTTTAATTTTAGCTTCTCCTTAGAATTAGCTTAAATTTTTGTTTTAAGATAAAAAATATAAAATTCCAAAAATATTTTAAATTTTTGTTCTTAGAGTTTAATTTTTCAATTTAAGTTTTGATTTCATGAAAAATAAAACAAAACAAAAATAATAAAAAAAATTATAAAAATTCTCAAAAATTTCTCTTTTATAGTCAAATGGGCTTTTAAGATTTTATCCTAAGTGTGACTATACAAAAATTTTGGGATTTGCTGAAGTGAAATTAATTGAAACATCTTAAATTCTGGCATTTTCATCTTATTGCTTCATGGTTGTGTTGCTTTTCAAATATCATTGTGATCAATCGTGTTTTAATAAGCAGCAGTTAATCGTCACTTACTTGTTTATAATTTGCATAACGGGATTTTGTTTGACTCCATAAGACACTGGTCTTAAACGTAAAATTTAATTTAGATCTGTGAAATCTTGTTAATTTTATCAAGTATTTGGCGTTTTAGCTGTGTTTCCTAAATTTTTCTTCTTCATTTATAATAGGATCTACCTCCCTTAGCTTGCAAGGAGACAACTTAAATAGAGAGATTGGGGATCAGGGTGACAGCCCCTGATCTGAGTCGTTGTCGCAGTGCCTTGACAATCTGTGCGACAACAGACGCTATAAAGGAGAGCTTAAAACCTAGGGTTTGAATGATGATGCAAAAATAACATAATTAGGCATATAAGACAAAAAAAGGTTTTCTAGAAATGTATGATCAAGAAAAGGGATTTGAAAGCCTTCAGTTAGCCCTAAATTGAAGCCTTAATGCAAGATTAAGGTTACTTAGCCTAGCATTACATAGGGTTTGTGATGTCAACCCTAAGAGGCTATTCCAACCATGCAAAATGCAAGATTTGAGTGAGATAAGGTCCAACAAAAAGGAGCAACATCAAAATAGCCCAACACTTCAACCCTAGTTGAATGCGACTTTAATCCCTAACCTTTGTGGCTTGCTTTAAAGGATCGAATTAGACGAGGAAAGAGAAAAGGATAAATTTTGTAGTTTTGACCACCTTTGTGGATGCTAGCGCCTTCTAAGTACTTGAGTGATGGATTTTAAGGGAAATTTACTATGGAACTATTAAACCCCAAAAGTAAGGGGGAAAACCTTGAGTTTTCACTTTAAAAACACTAAATATCATTCAATACGAGGATAAAAACAAGAGAAAATCTCTCTAGGAGGTTCTCAAGGGAAGTTCAAGATTCTTAATTAAAGCATGCAATATTTTCACCAAGAATTTAACATAAAGATAAGCATTTAGACAAATATAGAAACCCTAGCAAATACATTGCATAAAATAACCCTAAAAGATATTCAACAAGAAAAGTACTTATAGGATATCAATGGACAATCCTTCTTTATCCCAAAATGATGTCTCCATAACAAGGATTCGTCTCCAATAGCAAAAATCCACAAAGATGACATCTCCACAAGAGTAGTAAGGTACAAGATCCGTGTTGAAAGAGGTTGAATTAATCCACAAGTGTTGATGAATGAAGAAGTGAGGTGACCTTTTATTTATATGAGGTCTACCTCACCTAATGTTTTACTAAGACGCCCCTTCACAAGTTTGATTTTGAGTGGACAAAAAGTAAATTAGGGTTACAAGCCAACCTACTAGCCAACATAATTTGCCACTATTAGCTCACACATGTGAGTCGTAGGTCTGATAATGTGATGACATCATGCCCTTTTTGGGATCCAAATGCTCGATCAATGCAAAGTCAAGGATGACAATGACTTTGAGCATCATGATCATCCTCCATTTGAGAAAAATCCTCAAATCATGCATCAAAACAACTCCAAGTATCCAAAATCCAGTTGTGGGTGCCACACATCATCGCCAACTTGGTGCCTCCTCTCTCCAGCGTTAGGACTCCATCAAGGGCAACAAGCCCTTCTCGATTATATCAAGGATGACCATCCTCATCTAGGTCCTAGGTCATGGTGCACCCATCAAGTAGTGTCAAGGCCAACCTAGGGGCATGCTGGGTCCACTGGTACATCGTCAAGAATCCTCCATGCGAGGAAAGAGAAGCCCAATGTTCTGGCTCCTGGGGGTACTCTAGCATGTATCTCAATTACTCAAGTCATCAAAAGGTCCAATGCTCTGCCCAAAATATGGAACACTGCATCTGCCAACTCACCATGATCTCTAGAATGTAATGTATGTCTTGGGTAATCATGTGGAGTTGGGTGCCCTTTAGGCTTCTGTTGCTTTGGAAAACCTAGCAAAACCATCTTGGACTCAAGTGAAAGCAACCATTCATTAGAGACCAAGATCATAAATGCATCTAAGTGGAGCATACTTAAGTGTTAAAGGCATACTAATACTTCAAATTGGTATCACCTTCAAATATCTAACTAGACCAAGTCCCGTAAAGGTGTTCCCTACCTTTGTATGGGTGGCTAAGTAGTCAACCCTACTAGGTATTTCCAACCCCCAAAGGGAGGTGGCATTTCTAAGGTTAACCCTTCAATTAATAGTTGTTAGTGTAACTGGGTGGCAATGGAGGGAAAGGTTTCATGGCCAAGTGCCATGGTTAGGGGACCAACTAATGGGAGTCCACATCCTAAGTGCATAAATTTAGTGGAGAGAGCAATCATGGATGCATGATTTACTTTGCTCGGTCAGCTTTTTCCAGACCTTTGGTGCGATTTTACTTCTTTTTGATAATGCTTTGTATTTCAATGCATAATTCAAGGATCAAAGCTTGCTATTAATGATATAGTATTTAATATACCCTTAAGATGAGATAGTTTATCGCTCATTAAGGTTGGGACTCACAAGGGTTTCTTTTGATGAGATGGAACATCAAGTGCTCAGGAACCGGGGGATGGCTAATGAGGAGGGTAGAGCTCATGCTAGGATTTTTCCCACACTCTAACTTATGTTTCGACCATCATTTGCATTTCGATTTTCCTTTTCCTTCATTGTGGCCATATTATGCGTTTCCATTCTTTTAGCTGCATCAATCTCCAAGGCAATGTTTTCGAGCCCTACTCAAGGATGTGGATAAGAGAGTGCCAAATCCCAATGAATGAATGAAAAGTTAGACTTGAAGAATGAAGATGGTATAAAGGGCTTGTAATGTGACATGGGAAGTGTTAAGTATGGTGAAAGGAAGAGCGAACACACTACTTTAGTCCAATTTTTCCAATTGGTGCCCCTCCTATAACCCTAAGGCCTTAGGGGAGGTCCTACTAGACTAGGGCTAAATATTAATCTCCCTGGTAGGGTGAGAAACCAGATTTATAGTCAAGATCGGTCAATCATCCAGATCACCCGTTTATCCATACTAAATGCCCAAAACAACGAAAGCACCTAATTGCATAATCACCGAAGTCCCTGATGAGTGGTAGCCCACCTTCATCTAAGAGGAATATCGGATGGTGAGGGGTGTGGTGACTGGTGCAAATGGTGGAGGAGGTGGCATGTCATCATCATGAAGTTAATGTGTAGGGTTATTGGTTGGTTGGCTGTCCAAAATAGAGAACAGTTCTCTCCTAGGAGGGTTACCCATTTTGGTGGGTAACAGGAACCAAAACCATATGATAGGACTAGGAGTGCCAAAGTGCTTGGGAATTTTTGTTGGGATGTGGAGTAGTACTTGGATTAGATGAGTAGGTGCTCAGATGAAGCTAAGGTTAATGTTGCAACCATGTATTCAACAAGGAACAATGTTGTGATGGAGGACCAAAGTGGAGGATTTGGCATTTGGTCATATCACGGAGAGGATTTGGTCCAGAGAATCATGCATGGATTGGTAAGAACTTACGACATTGAAGCATATAGGGAGGATTTAGGGATACATCAAGGAGTTTTGGGGCTTTATGTTGGAAATCATAGAGATGTTGGATGAAGATCGGTTGTACCATGTGGAATTTCAAAAACTGTTGCAGTTAATCTGGTTATTATTCACCTATCTTCAATAAATTATTTGTTAGATCTAAGTCTTTTGTGATCCATATTGCAATGAGAATGTCTTTCGGATTAATCACATTATCATAATTTGGTTGACCTTTCAAACCAACTAATTTGGTCGACCAAAGCCTACAATGCCTGACCAACAAGAAGAATTGGGAGGTGGTCCAACAAGCTCAGATATCTAGTAAGGCTCCTCAATCAATATGAAAGTGTAAGGAGGAAGGACCTGTTGTGCCCACAAAGGAGAGGAGGCAGTGGGTTGAAGAAAATTGGAATGTCTACAATAGGGGAGCATGGTGGACAATGAAGAAATACCTGAGGAGAGTAGTTGAAGAGTAAAGTAGAGAAACAATTCTGTGAATTATATGATCAGGTGCATGGAGAGGATGAGGATGATGTGCTCCATCCATGATGAAGATGAGAGTCAAATAAAAGCTCATGGGAGAGCTCACTCTTCTCTTTTTTATCAATCTAATAAGGAGTTGACATATGGCAGAGGGTATATCTTGGCTACAGAAAGGGGCTATAAAGGTTTGGGTGGCATGAGACAACAAGAAAAAGGTCCCTTCACACATGTAGATCCCATCAATCTCCCCCCAAGATAAGGCCTTAGTGCAAATTGGCTGCGTGAATCTTAAAAGGCAATTTAGGATGAATATGTTTTTGGCCAGTTTAAGGTTCATGAAGAAGAGATGGGAAAGGATATTGTTGGGACTTCTGAGTAGAATTTCAAGAAAGATACGTAAGCTTAGAAACCCCAAGGAGAAGCCTAAGATAAACATATGAGCTCTAGCCCTCGTCCTGAGTCATCCAATGCTACTTCTTAACAACAAGTCTGCTATTGGTGCTGGTGGATAAATACAAAAAGGAGGAGGATGCTAATGATAAGAAAGGGAGAGTGAAGACGAGAAAGAGGAGATAGACCTAAAGAAGACTGAAAAAGAGGAGGAATCACAAGTGGAACCCAAAGAGACTTCTAACCAATATCTTTCCTCTACATAGACTACCTCTGTCACATCTCCTTCTTCTTCCCCTGCAATTGTTCTCAGTATTTCTTCTATTGAAGCTTCCTCAATTCCTATGATATCCCAATTAACATCAATGTCCATGCCTAGTGTTGAGCCTTCTTCTTCCAGTGCCTTAACTACCTTATAAGTTCCCTTTTTATATTCCCCTTCTACTACAATTCCATCCCCTAGTACCTTGGCTGCCATGATTGCGAAAAACCCTCTACCCTTTTGTCTACTACTGGTACCATGATCACCATGATAGTTGCTCAACCCCAAGTTTCTACCTCTGGTATTCTTTTGCTAATTTTGTTGCAATAAAAGCCTAGGGTAAATGGAGTCAAGATAATCTACCACCTTTGGTAACCAATGAGGCAGCTAGCCAAAGGATTCTAGCAGCCATGAATCTAGAGATAGGGATCCTTTCCCTGGCAGCTTTGGATCATAAGTGGACAGGTTACATAGAAAAATGAAAAATCCGAACAATGATTTAGATTTTGAAAGGATTACCAATAGAGCTAATGAGAAAGAATTAAAGGACCATAGACTAAACTCATTAATGTAGCAGCAGAGCAGATTAAAGCTATTTGAAATGCTAAGGATGCTCGACTGAAGGAGCTGTAGGCCAAGCTTTGTGCAAAAGTAGTAGATCATATGCAATTGCATAGGTGAAGGTTGCCGATGTAGTTAAGAATTCTTTAACAAGGGAGAATTAATTCTTGAATAAAAAATAGAAGAAATTGCAGTCTAAAATTGAGGTACTGCAAAAGCAGGTCTAGGATTTGATTCTGGAGTCTGCTAGCAAAGATGGAATAATTGAGTAATTTGCTAGATACAAGGCCTAATAAAATCGAATGTTCTGGATCCCCCCGCGTTACGTAGTAGGCTAGAGATAGCTGGTTATCTATGTGAGATGTGGTAAAAGGTCGTAATGGTTGTATGTCCCCCGTATTATTAGTCTATGTGATGGGAGGGTCCTAAGGGGTAGGTTGTTGACATGTTCGGTATGAGGTACACGTTTTAGACTCTATGTAAGTGGGTAGTTTGTGTAGGTGTGTCCTTGTATCAATCTCAATCGGTGTATGTCCTATGGGATGCCATGATTGATGCAATGGGTGGTAGTTCCTAGTCGTCTCATGGGTGGGCTAGTGTACATGTCGAACCTATTCGTATAAGAGCTTCCTCCCAAAATATATCTTAAGTGTAGATGACTAGGTCTACCTCTAGCCATCGTATCGTGGATGGTGTTGGGTGCCCAGGGACTAATGATTCCGATGTGCACTTCCACAGGTCGTTCATAATCATGGATGTGTATCCCCTTTAGTATTGATCATGGCTGTTCCTGCTCGAAAATAAATCGGTATTCCTACTATATATTAATAAGGTCAGTATCAATCATGGCTTTAGGGCCCAGTCTCAGAGTATAACGGTATATTTCCAACCTACCCAACGCATGTCTATCTCGGACTGGTCAATCTCGACGGCTGCCCCCACTATGAAACATATCTTGCCTTACCGTGTCGGGACATATTGATCCGGCCTAGTCGCAATGTATCGTTTTTTGTAGGATGTCCGTCGTATCTGTATTGACAGGGGGAGGAGTCTATTCCAGGTAGCGCTCTTCGTTGGGCGAGCCTATAGGCATTCTCTCTTCAAGTTATATCCCCTACTATTAATAATGCTTGCTCTCTAACCATTGACGGTTAAGGCTCTCCCACAGCTCAGGCTATACATCAGAATACTCCCAAGCCTTGCCCTTACCCTGCTAACACAAGCTTCTTATCCATCAGCTCAGTCTGCCGCCTCAGTTCAGCCAACTATCCTCCCACCTGCTCTGCTCTCGATCCAACCCAGTAGCTCTCACCTCATCTCCATTAGAGTGAAGGACTTATATCTAATATTATGGCGGTCGTAAGGGGGCAAAGCGAGCATAGGAACATCCAATTAAAGGAGCGTTATATAAAGTACCGCAACTTCTTATTTACCTAAATACGTGATATGGTTGTTAGAAGCAGCGGGGCCCTTGGCTGTGAATCGAGCACTTGACCAAGCTATTAAAAAGAAGGATCGAAATTCCAGGTTTATGGGTATATATATATATTGGCCTTCAACTGGGCATGCTCATAATAATATGTCAATCGCAATCGATAGGTTTACCTGCGACTACTTTTTTATGATGGGCATATCGTATTGTGTTCAGGGACGGAAACTTAGAGCCTAAGGTAGCGGTTTTGATCATTGCAGCGATCAAACTGCTTTCGGAGACAAATTTTTAGGAAAAAGCTCACTTGAACGTAGTGAGAGTGAGGAGAGACTGAGTTAACTTGATGAATAGGGAGGTCTAGAGTGCTTGTACCAGTGGGTCAGAGCTCACAACTTTATTTCACCGTACAGTCCCCATGACCTTGACCAATCCAAATACCAGGTTTTGGTCTGGTTGGGTAATAACCTTGCCTTTACTTGGAGAGTCGGGGCATTCCAACTCTGTATTACAGGGGAATCAGAGTGACAAAAGTCGGTTTTTATGCACCTGATTTAAGCAAGTCTTCGTGTTTCTTTTGCTCCTATAGCTTTCAAACACTTTATGGGAGCAGAACGCGGCCGGGATTTGTGGGTCATTGATGGTGTCTCTTCCTCCATCTATAATGACACATGGGCAAAGTAACCGTCCGCTATAATATTGGGGAAAATCTTGGATGGGCAGGAAACGACCCTATGCTGGGGTACAAATGATGATTTTGTATTTCATGAGAATCTGAACATCCCTATTATTCTGATAGGGGTCGATGATGAAATACCCACGGGGTTTTTCAATCCGTTCTTCGAATCTAGATTGGCGTCGGTCCGGTGGGAGGGACATAGTCCTTGCGGTTTGCTAGAAGCCGAGTGCATCGCAGCTAGTTTACTCCATCGGGCTCTGCTCGCACATATACATGCACGTGCTGTTTATAGGGTCATAGGTAAGGAGCCACTGGCTACGTATCCAATATTTAAGGCCCTTGTTGGGACCATGACTTTAGCGATGAAATTGAACTATAGTAAAGTAGAGTATAGTTCTTGTATTGAATTGTTGTTTATAATAATTCCATAGTCTAGTTATATTAGTTTAGTATAGTTAGTATTATTCCATTAGATTCAGTTATATCTTATATATATATTATATTCTTATATATTAGTATAGTATAGTATTTATATAGTATTAGTTATGAAATATGTAATAAGGAGTGATAAGTGTTTATTGTATTTCTAGTATGTATAGTTAGTATTTTATTATAGTATAGATTGTATAGTATAGTATGATATTAGTATAGATTGCTAAGTAATGCTTGGTCGTCTTGGTTTTTCATGCTTGGTTTTAATGACTGGATATATAACCGGAAGCTATTTGAATGACTGAATCATCATGGATTCGTATAGTGTTTCCATGCACTACATTATATAGGGAATAGTATCCATGCATAATGAATCTCATCCATCGCATAATCACTAGATAACTAATCCGCGTTCTATCCACAGTAATCCTCAATCAGTCTTTCACAACTAATCTTTGCATCTATGCAAATACTAAATACTGAGCCTATCGCGATTAACCTATCTTTGTTTTGTATCCAGCTGCTTTTTTTCCACCTGATACCGATTTTACCACCTTATGAATAACCAACCACTACATGTTTGTTGTTTCCTGACGTGAACCCCGACCTATGGGAGTAAGAGCCTCCCTATATTTAGGGGAAAGATCCTAACCATAGTTAACGTGAACCAATGAACATCTTCTACTCTCCCAATTCTACTCCATACTGATACTGAACATGTTCTCCGCTCAGACCATACCAGTGAATGAGTAGATTAATATCTCCTTCGCAGTGACCATATCTCCAGTGACCATATATTGATTGTACGCTCAGCGCTTGTTCAACATACCCTCTGAACTTGATGAACAAAGAATTCATAGGCCAGTTACACTCAAATACTTTAGCGAAGGCAGTGCCAGTCTCGAATCCTCTCTAAGTTTCAAGCTATTATCAATGTATCGAACTAGCAATAGTAACTCTGAAGATAGCAATACGAACTCTTAAGAATCGAACTAGCAATAGGAACTATCCAAACATGGAGTTCTCCTTTGTTTCATGGACACTTGACGAACCCCCAAGCTATGTGAGGTGCTTAGGCTCGAGGGTAAACATAGCTAATATCCACTCCTAATATCGTACTATAAATATCACTCTTAATAAAGCTAGTTCCAGTCAGCTAGTTCCACCACTTAATAAAGCTTATAGATAAACCTATCGAAGGTTTAAAGTGAGGCGTAAGCATGCTAAATGGTATTTGAAGAGTAAAAGAGTACTGAAGGGGAAGGGTACAATGGAGGAAGTGAAGGCACGAGAAAGAGCAGAATGAGCTTTGAGACGTGGAGCACTGATTGATAAATGGTGGATGAACAAACTAAGAGGGTTTCATAGAGAAGTAGAAGCAATGGAAAATAACATGGAAGCAGAAGGGAGTACTGAGGTGCAGTTGAAATAGTTGCAACAGTTGCAGAAGAGGGGATAAAAAGATGACTTATGGTTGATAGAACGTGGAGTAAGAGTAAAGTGGAGTCCCAAAGATGAGATGGATAAAGAGGGGATGTCTAGAGGAGGATAAGTGGTTAAAGAAATAATAAATATTGAGGAACCTATTCAAACCAATGAATCAGAGGTAGTGCAATGTTAAGTCACGTCTGAAGGAGATTCCAATCAACGGATGGGAAAGGACACCTTAATTGATCTGTCGGGGATGGAGGTGCCAGAGAAAGTAGTTCGACCATCTGCAGGAGGGAATGGAGTGGTAGACATGGTACCACCTCAAGGTGGAAAGATTACCTTGGAGTAGGTTTAACCCCTTGTGCATTCTAGTATACCTGATGTAATCACTAACTTTCTTTTCAATTCTCAATTGACAAAACCCCAAATAGAAGTTAGGGGGGTAATAATGGAGGGCAACCTCGTGGAGGAGGAAGCACTAGCGGAGTTGGGTAATAGTGTAGGAGTGATTTCAATTCCTAGTAGTGGAGCAGGTTTGGTTAGCTAGCCAGGCCCTTTGGGTTTTATTTGATTGGAGAATCATCCTAGCAGTATGGCTGGAACAACAACTAGCATGATGCACCTCCTCGAGTTCTTCGGGAAGGGCGATAGTGATGCAGAGCAGCGTTGGTTTCTGTACGAGTTAATATGGAGAGCCAAAGGGACAATTGCTCTAGATGTGAAAGTAGTGGAGTTTAAAACCACATTACGGGGAAGAGCCCTGTAGTGGTTTTTGAAGTTTGTCCAAATAGATCCCTAGGTCTCTACTAATACCCTGGATGAGGTCAAGACCATCCTTATAGCTGAGTTCTAGATGCTAGAATATAGTTGTGTTTAGCTGAAAGAAATAAACAAGATGGTTGGTGAAAGTGCATGGGAGTACGACCAATAGTTCCGAGTTCTGATCGACAAGTTAACGTATCCCATCCATGAAATCCAACATAAAGAATGGTTTATCCAGGGGTTGTTGCCATTGACCGGATATCATTAATGCAACAAAGGTGGACCTCGCAGAGAGAAGCTCTGATACAAGCCATCAAAATAGTGCTAATGAATGAGTACTTGGGTGTTACCCAAGCAGGAGTTACACCTAGGCCTTTGACTAGAGTAACTTCTGAGTTAGCGCAAGTGTAGTCACAATTATCTGCTTTGACGAAGCAGTTGCAGGAACTAAATAGGAACAAATAAAGAAGGGATGAGATTTTGTTTATTGTTTGCAAAAGGGAAGACCACTTGGCCAATGATTGTCCTTCATTGAGAATAGGGGTTGTGTCTCCCAACCAAACGTCACCTCCTACCAGTTTCATAGGCTAGATGGCTGGAGAATATTGTGAAATTTGTAGGGTCTAAGACCACTAGTTGCAGATCTGTAAAATGTTACAGAAGTACACCTCTACTCCTACGACCCTATTGTGTTCTTTTTGTAGGTCAAACATGCACAATATAGATAATTGTTGTGCTTTGTAGGCCCTAGAAGATTGCTTTGAAAGGAGTTCATTCAGGGTAGAAGATGCTAGTGGTGGTGCCACTGAAGGGAACAATCGAGGAGGATAGGTAGGAGGATACTAAGGAGGCTATAATGAAGGATTTAGGGGAAGAAGGAATGGAGGAAGTAGGACTGGCCTGATGAGATGTTACAATTATGATGAAATAGGCCACATCTCCAGGGATTGCCACTATCCAAGGAGGCCCCGATGCAATCATTGTAGGGACACCGCTCATGCAACCGAGGATTGTCTGGACTTGCTAGCAAAGTGGGAAGCAAGGACGCTTCAACATAATGAAAACCTGGTGCATTCTGAGCCAAGGTATATTCCATACTATGGGGACCCAAGGGTGTAGGTGGTGACTAGAGGAGGATCATGCACAGGGAAATACGATGATAGCCAAGAACACCTGAAGATAAATAAAGCTACCACAACAAGACATAAGTTTGATGCAGTGAAGCAGAAAATATTCTTCCGGGAGGATATAGAGGCACTGAGGTAAGCTACGGCCGCAGTGGGGAATGGTACCAATAGTGGTGCAACCGACAGAATGTGATTGTGGAAAGGAAGGATGCAAGGAGTGTAACCCTCATAGGGAGCACAATTGAAGTATATAAAGGATGAATCGCCAAAGGTAATTCAAGATTTATTTCACTCCCTTGCTAAAATTTGAAGAGATGAAAGGTTTATAAAAAGGTTGTGATTGGACTTCGACTGCCTAGCTAGAGAAATAGAAGAGCCTCTAGTATAAACCCCTACAGGGGAGAGACATTTGACTCAAGAGAAGGAAGAAAGCAAGGACTGGTAGGGAATTTAGAATGGATGCTAAAATCCATGGATATGATGTCCAGGGTGTTATGTGGGACATGGGGTTTTACATGAATATACTGCCCAATAATTCTTGGGAGATGATGGGGCGTCCACACCGGGTGTACTCCCCCATCCAGTTTCGCCTTTCTAATCAATATAAAATATACCATATTGGTCATATGGAAAAAAGAGAAGTGAATCTTGGAGAAGTAAGGATGGTTTCTGATTTCAAAGTAATATATTGGGTGGATGATAAAAATACTTACCCTGCCCTGCTGGGTTTTGAATGGGCGAATGAAAATTAAGCCATCATTAATATGAAGAAGGGGGAGATGTCTTTCGAGATAGATGGGATCAAAGTAGTACAACCCATAGACCCTGATACGCAGAACTTGTGAATGACACCATGGATGGAGCGGCCTTGGACCAATTGTACAACTTGACTGGGGGATATAAACCCAATGGTTGATGGAGCTATTAACTGGTGTAGCATCTGCTCATATGATTTGGATAACCATGATGCGTTGCAGGATTGGCAAGAGCGCAACCATGAGATTTCAACATGACGTTGCACACTGATCAAGTCGGTATGGGGGATTGGGTCAGAATTATGAGATCACCCTATATTGGACGACATCAACAATGTTGAGGACTTCATAATGGATATGAATACAACAGTTCCAGAGGAAAAAGTATGAATTAAAAACTATTGTAACTTCACCAAAATTAAATCACAGGAATTGAGAAAATATCACACACAAAATAATAAACACCGATATTTTTGGACAAATTGTCCCTAGAAAAACCTCAATGTGGGGAAAACAAGTTCTATAGATGATGGTTTTATTATTTCTTCAGCAAAATCAAGGATTACATAAACTGCTTGCCTCTTATTGGAAAAACTATGACAATATTTTTTCCTTGACCTCCACTAACCAAATTGAACTGGAAAATCCAAGCTTTTCCTCTACAAACCAACTCTACCTCTACCAAGCAACTCACACTGCCTCTGTGAACTCACACTACCCACTGGCAATGCGCACTAGCTCTTCATGAAGCTCGCACTGCCTTCAGAAAATCAATTCAGCAAATTTCTCTGCCTCTAGCAACTCCAAAAACCCACTCGCATTGCCTCCAAGGAACTAATATGGAAACTAGCAATAAAAAACAAGCCTCCGACAACTCGCACTGGATAAACTGGCAATTCTCTCTAGCTGATTCAACCTTCCTCTTGTAGAATAATTTAGCCTCCTCCTCTCGGAAAACTGGAATCTCTGTAAAGAATTTCTCTGGAAATTATCTCCTCAATTTCTTTTGTTGAAATCTCACTGTTGGTGTCCTCTACACTATCATCGGGCCCTTGCTATCACTACAATTCTTCTTGTTCGAATGATCTCCGAAATCCCCATTGTTCTCCTCTTATAATCTCTCGTTGAGCAATCAAAGACCACAATCTAATCACAATTGATGTTAAGATCATCTTGACTTCATTCAATCACTTTTCAAGAAGTCACTAGAGAGAAATCGACTTGTCTCAATTAATACCAATTAATTAACCACTTTTCCTAAGTTAGACTTAGGAAAATAATTAAACTGGCTAATTAAATCTAATTAAGACAATTTTCCTTAGAAACATTTTCTGGGTGTTGGAGATAATTAATCCATTTGTGTTTCCATCCTCATAGACACCACTTGAGACTAGAACACTTGTCTGAGCTACACAAACTAACACTCCCTCTAAGTGAGGAAGGTGTTCTGCATAACACTCGACTTATCTCTGAAGAAGATGAATCTCGCCTTCCCCAAGGCCTTCGTTAGAATGTTTATTACCGACTGATTTATGGGTATATATTGTAGTTGAACTATCCTGCATTGTACACAATCCCTGATGAAGTGATACCTGATGTCTATATGCTTAAAACTGTGATGAAACATCAGATTTTCAGATAACCTGATGGAACTTTGATTGTTGCAGTGTATCACTATTGTCTTAACCCTTTGAACAAACAAGGCTACCAGTAGCTTCCGAAGCCAAATGGCCTCACACGTTGCCATGCTAGTTGCTCTGTATTCCGCCTCTGTAGAACTCAGTGCCATATAATTCTGCGTCCTACTGTACCAAGAGACAACTCCTGATTGTTGAGAAGTGTAGCTTGGGAGGTACTCTTACAACCCTTGGGGTACTGGGTTTGTGTGGAGTTGACCCATGAAAATTTGGTTTTGTAGGCAATGTATCCAAGTGGTGGGATTTGGACTCAAAGCTGTGGGCTAAAGACCCAAGATAAATTCATTGTCTATTATATTGGTTGCAAGAAGTGCACCTTTGATGGGCTAAAAGGCACCTAAGGCTACAATGGAGAGGGCTTATGTCAATGAAAATAATTTTATTCCTTATGCTAATTATGTTTGAGCATGTAGGATCAGGTCGACTTGGGCTAAAGTAATGATCCTTGGTGGCAAAGTCACTCCACTAAGAACACTATAAGTAGGAATGGAGTTGAGCTCATTTGACATCATTGTAACCCATTTTGTGTGAAGAGAAAGCCTAAGGAAAGAACACAAGCCCTCAAGAAGGTTGAGTTGGAGTAGAAGGATGAGTTTCTCCTATGTTTTGATCTGATCTGAGGTTTGGAGGGCTTGAAGAGTTGGATTTTGGTATGGTTCTAGGTATATGGGCTGTGGATATCTTTATGAACAGTTTGAGCTAATTTTTGTGGCATTAAAGAGGGGCGAGACCCTTAGTTCTACTGAACAGTGAAATTGCGAGGCTTGTGGAGTTGTGGGAGTGAGGGCCGGGCTCCCTCAAGGTCATGCACAAGAGTTAAAGGCCAAGAACGTGAGGTATACACAAAGTTTTGACGTCTGAAGTGGCCATAGGTTAGGCCCTATCCCAAGGTAGCCGCAGGAGCCTTACCAGGGCTAAAAGGCCTTAAAAATTGTGTACATGGGGCCGAGACTTTTCAAGACTAAGCTGAGGCATTGAAAAGTTATGTGGCATTGTTTTCTATGTTGATGATTGCAGAGACTAAATGGTGAAATTTTGTCCTTGAATGCTGGATAGGATAGAGTGCTTCAAGGCCTATGTATAGTGATTTAAAGAAAGCAATTATTATTATAGGAGACCTTATGTTTGAAGCTTATGTACAATGAATTTGATGAGGATAAATCACTGTGAGTGTTAGTATATATAAGCCTATGTTTGGTGACCTTTGGAGAAACATTGTCACTAAAAGAAGGTAAATTTGTGGAGCTGAAGTGTGTAAGGATTTTAGAGCAGCAGAAGACTTTGTGAGTAGCTTAATGTGTAGAGGTATTGGGGGAGCATATTTTGTGTGAGTATAGGTGGTGAAGGACCTGCCATGTGTTCAAGACAAGTGGACTGAAAGGGTTAGTGTGAAGTGCTTCTTCAACAAGTCAAGTTTGTTTTTGTTCTTGGGCAGATTGAGGATCATAAGTTATTGACTTCAAGCCCTAGTTTTCCTTGTATCAGGGCTAATTGTAAGGGCCATGATCCCTGGTATGGGAGCCCTATGTTTGTTGTATTAAAGTTGTAATATAAACAAGTTTTGGGTTTGCAAATCTTTGCGTAGTTTGTCGATTCACTAGTGTTACATTTTTGTTGTGCAAATGCTTGGAGTTGTGGTATTTCAATGTGTTTGTGATCGGGTTCTAGACATAAACCTGATCCTGAAGTGCAAGGGAATAAATTAACATGGTATGATAGCTACTTTGATGAGCATGTGGACTACTCGAGTTCAATATGTATTGTGGGTATTGGAGCTCAAGTGCAGTATGTTGTCTGTTTCAGTGATTGAGGTGAAGGGGTTTGAGGTGATATTTCGAGATGGGAAAGCGATACTCAGGCCCAAAGGCTCTAACTCTGCTAGAGCTATCATTGGAGTTAGGTAGAGTGGTCGATACTGGCTGACAGTAAAGCCTATAGATCAAGGGAAGAAATAGGTTCCTAAGACTCGGAGGGAGTCAAGTTTGAGCGGGAGTTTGCAGGTTCAGAGGGAGAATCCACAACCCAAGAAGAGAGCATGGTCAGTGGCGAGTAAGGAGACTTCTACAGCTGGTAAGAATGAATTGTGGAATGGGCTAAAGGCCTATCATGAGAAGAATATGTGAGAGGCTTCTCGAGGCAGGGACACTACCGAGGGTAGTGTTGCTCATTCTATAGGGTATGGTACAATGGTGGACACCAGAGATTGGGTTTGTGTCGTTGACGAGTTACTTTCGAGTAGTGTAAGTACCTCCCTCGCTAAGAGGGAGTGTTGAGAAGTGTAGCTTGGGAGGTACTCCCATAACCCTTGGGGTACTGGGTTTGTGTGTAGTAGACCCACGAAAATGTGGTTTTGTGTGCAATGTACCCAAGTGGTGGGCTTTGTGCTTAAAGTTGTGGGCTAAAGACCCAAGAGAAATTCATTATCTATTCTATTGGTTGCAAGAGGGGCACCTTTGATGGACTAAAGAGCAATTAAGGCTACAATGGAGAGGGCTTATGTCAATGAAAATAATTTTATTCCTTATGCTAATTGTGTTTGAGCATGTAGGCTCAGGTCTGCTTTGGCTAAAGTCATGGAACTTGGTGGCAAAGTCACTCCACTAAGAGCTCTGTAAGTAGGTATGAAGTTGAGCTCATTTGACACATCATTGCAACTCATCTTGTGTGAAGACAAGGCCTAAGAAAAGGACGCATACCCTCAAGAAGGCTGAGCTAGAGTAGAAGGACAAGTTTCACTTATGTTTTGATTTGGTATGAGGTTTGGATGGTTGGACGAGCTGGTTTTTGGTATGGTTCTGGCATATGGGTTATGGATATATTTGAGAACAAACCGAGCTAATTTCTGTGGCATTAAAGAGGGCCGAGATCCTTAGTTCTACTTATAGTGAAATCGTGAGGCTTGTGGAGTTGCTGGAGTGAGGGCCGAGCTCCCTCAATGTCATGCACAAGAGTTAAGGGCCAAGAACATGAGGTATACACAGAGTTTTGAGGTCTTTTGTGGCCACTGGTTAGGCTAGATCCTGAGGTAGCCCAGGAGCCTTGATAGGGCTGAAAAGCCTCATAAATTGTGTACATAGGGCTGAGACTTTTCAGGATTGAGCCGAGGCATTAAAAAGTTATGTGGCATTGTTTTCTATGTTGATGATTGCAGAGACTAAATGGCGAAAGTTTTTCCTTGAATATTGGATAGGATAGAGTGATTCAAGGCCTATGTACAGTGATTTGAAGAAGCAAATATCACTATAGGAGACTTGATATTTGAAGTTTATGTACAGTGAAATTGACGAGGAAAAATCACTGTGAGTGTTGGTATATATAAGCCTATGTTTAGTGACCTTTGGAGCAACATTGTCACTATTAGAAGGCAGATTTGTGGAGCTGAAGTGTTTAAGGATTTTGGAGCAACATAAGACTTTGTGAGCAGCTTGGTGTGCAAAGTTATTGGAGGAGCATATTCTATGCGACTATAAGTGGAAAAGAATCTGCTAGGTGTTCAAGACAAGTGGATTGAAAGGACTGGTGTTTAGCGCTTCTTCAATAGGTAAGTCAAGTTTTTTCCTGTACTTGGGAAAATTGAGGATCATAAATTGTTGACCTCAAGCCCTAGCTTTCCTTGTATTAGGGCTAATTGTAAGGGCCATGATCCCTGGTACCATGAGCCCTATGTTTGTTGTATTAGAGTTGTAATATAAGCAAGTTTTGGGTCTACAAATATTTGTGTACTTTGTCGATTCACTGTTGTTACATTTCCACTGTGCAAAGTGCCTATTGTTGTGGTATTTTAGTGTGTTTGTGATTGTGTTTTAGACATAAACTTGATTCTAAAGTGCTAGGGAAAAAATCAACACTGATCCTATATTGAAGCAACACCCTAAAGTGTTTTTCTTGTCCACTGTACTGACTGCCTAGTTTGTGTCAGTATAGCCCACCAACCTGAGACCATCACCTCGAGCGTATCTGATCCCATACTCAATTGTAACCACGCAAATACCGTAGCACATGCTTTCCCATTTTCCATTGCACTTTCTTCGATTCAACCATGAATTGGCTGAGAGAGTTTACTGCAAAGGATATATCTGGCCCGATGTTAACCAAATACATAAGAGAGCCAATCAATTGCCTGTATAAGTTGGGGTCTACATCCTTCTCCTTGGATGCACCTACCTTCCTTCAATTTGTGATCATGGGTGTAGACATGGCTTTGTAATCCTCCATCCCAAACCTCCTTAGGATCTCCATGCAGTATTTCCCTTGCCCAAGGAAAATCTCTCCATCTGTCTACCACACCTCCATGCCTAGAAAGTAGTGTATAAGCCCCAAATCCCTCATCTTGAACTTTGCTGCAAGATATCTCTTGCACTTCTCTATGAGCCCTAGTGAACCTGTTAGAAACAAGTCGTCCACATACAGAACAAGAATGCGAACCTGTAATATTCCTAATTAGCACCGCTAATTGAAATATTTGATTTTTGTATAGTTTTGCCGACTATAGTTAATTAATAAATAAAAGTGAGAAAAGGGGTCTAACTCACTTAAATAAAATAAAGTGTTTCCCTAGTAGAGGCAACGTTGTAACTTAAGGGGGAGCCTTGGGGGTCCACACCACGCATGAGAGGAGGCTCACGTAGCCTCTAGGAGTTTCTGCGCAGTCTTATGAGGAGCACGTGGGAGAGAGAGGGACCACGTAGGGTTTTGAGGAGGGCCAACGTTATAAAAGGAGGGAGAGCCATCTCATTTGGTATTCTTGTTGTTGATGATATTTGAGCTAGACTTCTGTCTTCTTGAGCACGCTGGTTGTTTAGCCTGTCTGCAGCACTGTTTAGTGCGACTGAGTGTCTCCGGTCGGAGATCTCACCCTTAGCCCCGGGGGACTTCGAGTGCCTGCTCGGGCAAGGTCTTTTCTATAGTTTTCAGCGGAGGATTTGGTTGTTGTTTTGCGGAGGAGCTGGGCTTCTTCTGGTGACTGCGCAGTCCCTAGGAGAGAGGACGCAGTTCTTGGTGGAGGGGTGCTATTGCGGGATTTTCTGCAGGAGATTCAGTGTTATTCGGTGTGGAGGTTCAGTATTTATCAGTTGGAGAGTTTCCTGAGGAGTTTGTGGCTCCATCTCAGTATATTTCATTTGGTATCTGCGCTGGGCCTGGAGGGACAGCGTTTTTCCTTGAGGAGGGTTTCTGGGGTGATTTTCGGAGGTGGTCCATTTTGTTTATGGTTTCTGGGTTTGGTCCGGAGCAGTGAGTACAGGTGATTTACAGATTTTCAGCTCATTTCGGCGAGGGGATCAGCCCCTAGTTCCAGTTCATTCCAGCAGCAGCAGTTTACGGCAGTTTCTTCCAGCAGCTGGGACGCAGTTTCTGTAGCAGCCATTTCCTGTTTTCTGAGAGGGCTCTTCACTTGCCTTGTGCAAGGATAGGTGCTATTATTCTGATTATCCATTGTATTCCATTATATTCTCAGATTAATAAAATGGCTTAGCATTCCCGGCATTTTATGTGTATTTGCTTTATGTTCTATTTCCGGCATTTTTCTATATTGTTGTATGCTTGTATTACTGTCTATTTCCCATTCGGGATATTACAGTGGTATCAGAGCATAGTTCTGGCTCAGCCTGTGGTCTATGACATCGGGAAAGAGATCATACAGAGGTTTGCTGGAATTTTGGAGAGCAATAGCAGTTGCAGTACCAAAAACGAAATTGGAAAAAGGGCCAAAATATAAAAGGTCAAATTTTGAAGGTTGGAATTAGAAGAAACGTTTTCTGGGTTTTTCTGGGTTTTGGGCAAGGATCACCTTCCCAAATTCCTAGAATTTTCTGAGTAGTTTTCAGTGGGTAAATCGGAGGTCGAAATCAAGCAGAGTATGGTTTTGCAGAAGCCGTGCAGTTTCTGAGGAGCCTGTAGACACATAGCAGGAAGGGCCAATGGCAGACGAGGAGGATGCGAGGAGATTTAGAGAGGCGCTCCTCCAACACATGCAGGATGTGTCACAGAGACTCACTGCGCTGGAGGTTAGGCAACGAGAAACCCCAAGGGGTTTTCAGATCGGTGAGGGATCAGGCACGTCACACCATATGCCGGAGCGTGATGCTATCCCCATCATGGCATCGCATGCACCCACGCGACCCACTATGCCCACTTTCCTAGCAGAGGACACAGGGGCAGCAGCACAGCGGGAGCCAGAGGTTGACCCTGGCCAGATGGACGCCTACATTGCAGAGTACCTGGCACGCGGGCCGGCGACCAGAGATCTTATCTCATTTAGAGATTATGTTCAGCTCCAGTGTGATGGTAGACCCCGTGATCATCACAGGGGACACAGACATCATCATGACGACCACCGCGCAGCTAGCAGATTTCATTTGTCCACGTTTGATGGCTCATCAAACAGTTCGGTAAAGTCTTGGGTAGAAAAGTTGGACATCTATTTCCAGCTTAACCAGATGTCGCAGTCGGAGGCCATTAAGGTGGCAACATTGCACTTGGAGGATGAGGGCACACAGGATTGCAGGGAGTCTGAGGTTACACCTAGTGTGACACAGGATTCCCCCTCATTGGAGACCTCCTTGGCCATGTCGGTTGATGTGGTAGTGGAGAAGGTAGAACCTACCTCAGTAGAGCCATCCATTGAGGTGATGACCGGAGTCGTGTCCGAGTCTTCAGGTGGTAGCAGCACACGACAGATGGGTGAGGCGTTAGGAGATATATCCACCTTCGATGAGGCACTAGCAGGTACAGAGGTATTGGATGATGGTCACAGACAGCAGTATCATCGGCTTTGGACGGACCTTCGGGTTTTGAGAGGGAGGGCCATGTCAGTACGGGAGGCGATTTTGTTGCAGGACCAGGAGCTGGAGGGTATGAGAGTGACTTGTGCCAAGTCGGCGGCCAAGTTGGTCCGCATTGGGGAACGACTGGATTCCCTTATGGTACAATCAGAGGGCACGTTGGAGCGTCAGATCATTCCCCTTCAGGCATGCATGGATGGGACTAGCAGTTTTGTTGGGTCATCTCTTCCTGTTGGAGAGAGAGAGGCAGAGCCACCTAGTCAGATCTCATATGTTGACTTGGATAGCGGTATGAGACGATCAGAGTTGCACAGGGTACAACATCCACATGTTGAGGTTGGATGGCGAGAGATTTTGAGTTGGTACTCGGTGGAGTGGGCTATGGAGATAGTGATGGATCCGAGTGTAGCTCAGCAGGATTTTCTATGCATGGGGAATACAGGAACCCCAGATTGGCATTGGGATCCAGGTGGGATCACCTATCGTTTCCCAGGCAGGTCGGCTGACTATGTCTTGGAGAGTATAGTTGGCCTAGTAGTAGAGCATGTGCAGTTTCGGTCAGCTCCAGTGGCCAACCAGTTTATGGGCAGACTCCCTAGGTTGTCTTGGCATGACATTCATACACGGGATCACGAGGTGGTCAGCACACCTTGGCAGGAGCTTGTCGGAGGAGGTGGCATTGGCGGGCCACCAGATGGCACCTTGTATGGGGCCAAGGATTCTTCACCTTTGTGTGGGGCACAGAGGACGCAGCGGAGCCGAGCAGTGGTGGTAACACTACTGACACACAGGGAGATTCACTTCTCGGACCCCTTGAGGAGGATTTGGAGTGATGATCCTTTCGTCGGCAGGTATAGTGATACGACGGTGGAGACGATGTTACCGATTGGTGGTAGTCCGACATGTAGAGGCACAACTCTAGGTCATCACATCCAGGGATGCGTGGGAGCCTCTAGCATTGAGCGGTGGATTGTCGGTGGACATGGAGTAGCATGGTGGTGTACCATAGTGTGTGGGACTGCATTGTGGAGTAGGAGTATCCTACATCAGATTGTGAGCATGCGGAGAGTGATCGATGCCTGGACACAGTCAGGGCACGAGATGGTACAGGGTGCTACAGCAGTAGCACATGGTATCCAGCAGTATACCGAGGTATGCCTCATTGTGCAGTGGCATGTTGAGGAGTATATGGATGATCAGTGGTATGCGAGGGCATACGGTGCTGCACAGCAGGGTCTTAGAGCATTACTTCTAGGGAGACTCATGGACAGGGACATCGGGCTTACCTTTGGGAGTAGTTCACCCAGGATCGATGGAGAGACAAAGGAGCGATACCTGGCAGTATCTGTGGGGACTCACACACCTGACTCGCTTCGACATCACTCACAGGTACAGTTGATTATGTTTTTGACCTTTGGCACTTTGGGTGTGAGCAGCAGGGTACGCGAGGTTCACCCAAGATATTTGGATGACACTCAGTACACTAGGCGAGGGACTTCTCAGCAGTGGCACTGGGTTGGTGTGCTAGTTGACAGCCACAGGTTGGGGGATGAGATGATCCTTTGCGGAGGTGGTGCATCAGTCATCACTGAGCCTACGCTTGGGGAGCAGGTCATGAGGGAGACATGCATCAGTTTTCCCTCACGGCATGTCGAGAACATGCATGGGCAGAGGATACTGGGTACAGCAGAGGTAGCATCCCAGTATGTGTTTGGGCTCCAGACACTGTATCGACACTTTATCGAGAGGATGGGTGCCTACGTTGAGTCGATGAGGGATATGCGGCTAACATTGGGGTCAGACATCGAGGTGGGACAGTCATATGCACTGACGTCGAGTACGGTGACAGCAGCTGCAGGTCCGTATTCTCTAGAGGTTTTGGAGGTTGATGGGATTGTTCTGCAGGGGACCAGTAGACAGCGGGAGCATGACATTCCAGATCAGGAGTGGGAGGAGTTGCTGGATATGGTGGAGCATCCATCTGTGGGTCGACGCAGGGATGAGACGCAGATAGGTGCACACACAGTCAGCAAAGCTGCAGTGTTTTTAGTGTGTAGCACTCTCCAGGAGTACATCGAGGGAGCTTGCAACATATCTTGCCCACTTTGGCCCATTATAGAGAGAGGGGCTTCCTTCTACAGGCAACTTTCACTGGCAGACAGGGCAGAGTAGTGGGAGTTGATTACGAGTTGGCGACAGCACTCCCGGCATGTTCCATATGCAGTTGTTATCGCTACATCAGATTCTTCTTCCATGATGGACTGGCGGGAGATCATGAGTTGGTACCCTCTTGATGTTATGGTATTCTTCGGAGGGAGCACAGTGGAGCAGGGGCCCATGGACATAGCACATGTTATAGATTCCAGCTGGCAGGGGGACACAGGTCATCATTTCTTCAACACCCCATCCCGATTTCAGGGGAGTAGGATCAGCATGGGATTGAGTCAAGACTTGGGCTGGAGAGAGGTGAGGAGTTTGTATGTAGTTGGTGGGGCAGTATATGCAGTTACAGGAGTAGTACAGCATGAGCCTGGGAGCATTGATGCCAGTTGGTGGTCTTCACCCCTGAGAGCATCAGTTATAGCTAGAGATAGTGCGCAGCTTGAGCCGTGGGACTTGGGCGATGATTGGCCCTGGTGGCATTGTGAGCTGAGAGGACTGTTGGTCAGTGAGAGATCGGTTTGGGATCCTGGCATTGAAAGGACCCTTCATGTCAGGGTGATGCAGAGGTCAGAGAGGGTTCAGTGGCACATCTGGGACCCAGGCACATTTTGCAGTGTTAGTGGGGAGCATCGGCTAGAGAGGAGGCCTGTTCAGGCATTGTTGGAGGACAAGCAGTTTTTGCCGGATGAGGATGCCACTTGGGAGGATGAGAAGATTTTACAGCATCCATCACTTCAGTTGCTTGAGGACAATTTGCCGGGGGAGACTGTAATATTCCTAATTAGCACCGCTAATTGAAATATTTGACTTTTCTATAGTTTTGCCGACTATAGTTAATTAATAAATAAAAGTGAGAAAAGGGGTCTAACTCACTTAAATAAAATAAAGTGTTTCCCTAGTAGAGGCAACGTTGTAACTTAAGGGGGAGCCTTGGGGGTCCACACCACGCATGAGAGGAGGCTCACGTAGCCTCTAGGAGCTTCTGCGCAGTCTTAGGAGGAGCACGTGGGAGAGTGAGGGACCACGTAGGGTTTTGAGCAGGGCCAACGTTATAAAAGGAGGGGGAGCCATCTCATTTGGGCATTCTTGTTGTTGATGATATTTGAGCTAGACTTTTGTCTTCTTGAGCACGCTGGCTGTTTAGCCTGTCTGCAGCACTGTTTAATGCGATTGAGTGTCTCCGGTCGGAGATCTCGCCCTTAGCCCCGGGGGACTTCGAGTGCCTGCTCGGGCAAGGTCTTTTCTATAGTTTTCAGCGGAGGATTTGGTTGTTGTTTTGCGGAGGAGCTGGGCTTCTTCTGGTGACTGCGCAGTCCCTAGGAGAGAGGACGCAGTTCTTGGTGGAGGGGGGGGCTATTGCGGGATTTTCTGCAGGAGATTCAGTGTTATTCGGTGTGGAGGTTCAGTATTTATCAGTTGGAGAGTTTCCTGAGGGGTTTGTGGCCCCATCTCAGTATATTTCATTTGGTATCTGCGCTGGGCCTGGAGGGACAGCGTTTTCCTTGAGGAGGGTTTCTGGGGTGATTTTCGGAGGTGGTCCATTTTGTTTACGGTTTCTGGGTTTGGTCCGGAGCAGTGAGTACAGGCGATTTACAGATTTTCAGCTCATTCCGGCGAGGGGATCAGCCCCTAGTTCCAGTTCATTCCAAATAGTTGTGCTAGCCATTGCCAGCTTTCTTCCAGCACTCGGGACGCAACGCTTCTCGTAGCAGCTCTATTTCCCCCCCTCGTTTCTGAGAGGGTTCTTCACTTGCCTTGTGCAAGGATAGGTGCTCTTATTCTGATTATCCATTATACCCATTTATATTCTCAGATTAATAAAATGGCTTAGCATTCCTGGCATTTTATGTGTACTTGCTTTATATTCTATTTCCGACATTTTTCTATATAGTTGTATGCTTGTATTGCTGTCTATTTCCTATTTGGGATATTACAGAACCTCACCCCCAACCAACAGGTAGTGAGGTTTACATCCGCCTCACTCTTCGCGAAGCCCATTCCCTGCATTTATCTATCAATGCACTCATACCGCACCCTGGGAACCTGCTTGAGCCTGTACAAAGCTCTCTTAATCTACACAAATGGGTCTCACTGTTATGTGCCACAAAGCCCTCTGGTTTCTCTGTGTATACCTCCTCTTCCAACTCACCATTAAAGAATGTCGTCTTGACATCCATTTGATGGATCTGTCATCCCATCAATGCTGCAAGTGAGATCACAACTCCTGCAGAAGTATACCTGACCACGAGAGTGAATGTCCCATCATATTCCATTCCCTCCTTTCGAGAGAACCCCTTGGCCACAAACCTTGCTTTGTATTTCTCAATTTTTCCATCTACACTCTGCTCGATCTCAAAGATCAAACATGATCCAACCACCGCCCTATCTGTTGGTCTAGGCACAACCTCCCACAAATCCTTTTGCACGATTGAGGTATACTTCTCAACCATAGCATCCCACCACACCTGCTGCTGTGCGGCCTCTTGATAGTTGGTGTTGATTTTTGGGTAGCATCGGATGTGCTCTAGCTCCGAAACTTTGTGGAGACGCTAGAACACATGAGATCTCCAAGACCCATAAATCGTTTGGAGAAATTCCACTTGGAGCTTAAGTTATTCAAATAATTAATTATTTTAATGGGGACCTTAAGTCTAACTTAGGAAAATTAAATGATTAAAGTGAATTAATTTAAACATGTGGGTGAGAATGTTCTAAGTGACAAGGATAGAGTCTTTTCTAATCTTAGTCGTCGATTAGCGATTAGATCATGACTGTTGTTTCATCAACTAGAAAAGTATTAAAGGAAGGCTCGGGTCAGTTGGAGGACACACATAGAGACTGAATTTGGTGATCGAATTCTTCTGACAGAGCAGTGCTCGGACGAAGATCAAATCTGAGTAATTCAGTGCAGTGAGGGGCAGTTCGGCAACAGGATTTGCATCCAAGGCCAAGAATACACTAGCAGAGAGGCAGATCAGCACCAGAGAGGCAACACAGGCCTAGGAGGGGTGACGTAGAGCCAACAGGGCTCACACATGGGTGATGCAGAGCCAGTTGTGCTCACGCAGAGGGGACACAGAGCTAGAGAGGGTGATGCAGAGCCAGTTGTGCTCACGCAGAGGGGACACAGAGCTAGAGAGGGTGATGCAATCACTCTTAGACTTGCGCTCGGGTTTCTCTGGGGCAGATCGGGCAGCTATCCAGCACATCAATTTCTAAGCCGGGAAGGCTCACAGAGAGGGTGACACAGCCACTAGGAGAGGTGACACAGTCTAGCTTGCTGTAGCCATCGCTCAGTAGCACTGGGGACTGCGTGGTCACCTTTTGGGGTTTCTTCATCCAATTACTGGATCAGCCATAACATTTGTCTCCGGATAGAGGTACTTCTGTCGAGGATTTTCTCTGTTGGGTGAGCTGGATTTGGCACCCTAGATTGTATTAAGAAATCTGCTCAATAATAAAACCCTCAGAACTGTTGCACTGGTTTTCTCACATTGGGTTTTTCCAGGGACATTTGTCCGAAAAATACGTGTCCTTTGTTTGGATAGTTTGCTTATTCTTCAATACTTGATCTGTATAATTGTGTAGGCTAAAATGTATTTACTTTAATGTTTTCATGAATAACTTGTTAAGTTAAATCAAATAAGTAGGAAAAGTAAATCAGATTTACTGTAGTAGGACTTTTGTTTAGAAGATTCATAAATTTTCACATGGTATAAGAGCGTTTGCAGATCAGGAAGAGCTGAAGCCATCACCAGAAGAGCGAAGAAAATTTTCTGTAGGAAGGTAGCTCTCCCGAGTGACAACGCAGATCCAGAAGAGGTAAGGAGGGGTGACGCAGTCCCCAGAGGGACTCACGTTGAGCCTACGCTTGCGTCAGCCAACTAGGGTGATGCTGTAGCTGCAACAGTGGCAGCGCAGTGTTTGCTGGGCCAACATAGTGGTTTTGAGCCTCAATCTTTCCAGTTGCCATGGCTGGAAGTGCAGATCATTTTTCTTTAGTAGTTGCTGGTGGGGCATTGTTTCTGTTGGTGCAGAACAATGTCTAGCAGGGCGTGACAAAGTAGAGGGAACCAGTTCCTCAGCAGACTTCTCACCAAGAAGTCTAGATCCAGTTCTGATCAACAAAAAAGAGTGATTGGAGAGGGCTGATTTGACATCAGTTGGCAGAGGATTTCCGGGAGGGAAATCATTTTTCAAAGGGAGCATGGTTCCTTAGAGGGTTTCTAGCGCCAAGAAACCCAAATCTGAGTTTTGCTGGGGTAGCAACAGAAGAGGGAGAAGAGAAACAGTTCGACATCTTTCAGTTGATCAGAGATGGCCACACATGGATTGAGGGATCAGGACAGGTTGGATGGAGCATCCAATTTTGTCATCCGGAAGGTCAGAATCCTATTAGTTCTAGATGAGCATCGTATCAAGCATCTCGCCGAGAGCACGGTCGTTGTTCCTGTTGACGGTGATCCGTTGAAGAAGTATGAGGAAGCTCAAGCGAAGGCTAAGCGCTTGATCATGGATGAAGTCAAGGATCATGTGGTCCCACACATTACTGAGAAGGACACAACACATGAGATGTGGACTTCTTTGACCACATTGTATCAGGGGACTTTTGTTAAGAGGAGAATGCTTCTAGAGAATCAGCTTCGACTATTCTAGATGCTGAAGGGAGAAGAGATCGACCCCTTGCTCATTATATTGAAGGCGATCCGTGATTAGCTAGTTGCCGTGGGGGCCACACCTGATGAAGGTCTTATGGTAAGGACTGCTCTGAACGCAGTTTCTGATGAGTGGGAGAACTTTTTCGAAGGCATCTTGGGTAGAGCATTGCTTCCAAGTTGGGAAAACATGTGGGCAGCTCTTTGACAAGAAGAGATCATGAGGATGACTAAGGTGGGCATGACATCGGGAGGATCAAGTTCAAGGAGGAGGAGGAGGAAGATGCGACTCTCGCATCGAAGGGACAACATGGGCAACACAGGAAGAAGAAGAAATACCTTTCGAAGGTCAGATGCTTTAGGTGTGGTGAATTAGGACATTTCCCGACAACATGCCCTATGAAAAAGAAGGGCAAAGAAGATTCTGATTCAAAGGCTGCCGCAACTAAGGACGATGGAGATGATGACGATGTGGCCATGAGTGCTCATGTACCTCGGGAGAAGAGGTGGGGCGACATTGATTTGTAGTTCTTTCAAACTGTAGTGAGATGGGGTAGGATCCTTAAAGTGCCCAAACTCTTGGATGACATACAAGCTACGGGAGCCCTTAATGACAGCCGCAGGATGACTGGAGTCAGTTGGTGTGAGGATGATGGAGCAACATTGGCAGAGCTAGAACACTGAAGACTGGAGCAGCGCAGAGCAGAGGCAACAACTGCGTAGCAACAACGCATAAGGCAGTGCTTACGCAGTGAAGAGCAGCAGCAACGCAGAGCACCAGAGGGTCAGTGCAGATTAGCAGCAGAGGGTGCTTCAATATGGTGCACCCAGACTAACTTGTATGTCAGGATTTTGGGTTGATTTTTCAGTTGCTTATTTCTTAGCAACTGAGTTGCAGTGCAGTAGTTAGCAATGGTAGTGCTATGGGCAGCATGATGCAGCATTTTGAGAGGGAGTTGTAGTACAGATGAGGTAGTGTCAGTGGCAGTGACATGGGCAGCAGTACAGATAGCAACAACGCAGTGGATGAGGGGTAGCAACCGAGCATCTGCAACGCAAAGGACCGATGCTAGGGATCAGAGTAATACTTCTGGTGAGAAGTGTTGCTAGAGCACATTCCTTGCTAAGAGGGAGTGCTGATTTTTGGGTAGCATCGGATGTGCTCTAGCTCCGAAACTTTGTGGAGAGGCTAGAACACATGAGATCTCCAAGTCCCGGAAATCGTTTGGAGAAATTCCACCCGGAGCTTAAGTTATTCAAATAATTAATTATTTTAATGGGGACCCTAAGTCTAATTTAGGAAAATTAAATAATTAAAGTGAATTAATATAAACATGTGGGTGAGAATGTTCTTAAGTGACGAGGATCAAGTCTTTTCTAATCTTAGCTTTCGATTAGAGATTAGATCATGGTTGATTCATCAACTGGAAAAGTATTAAAGGAAGGCTTGGGGTCAGTTGGAGGACACACACAGAGACTGAATTTGGTGATCGGATTCTTCTGACGGAGCAGTGCTCGGACGAAGATCAGATCCGAGTAATTCAGTGCAGTGAGGGGCGGTTTGGCAGCGGGATTTGCATCCAAGGTCGAGAATACAATAGTAGAGAGGTAGATCAACAACAGAGAGGCATCACAGGCCTAGGAGGGGTGACACAGAGCCAATAGGGCTCACGCAGGTGTGACGCAGAGCAAGCTGTGCTCACGCAGAGGGGACGCAGCAGAGCCAGAGAGGGTGACACAGTCACTCGTAGAGCTGCGCTGGGGTTTCTATGGGGCAGATCGGGTAGCTATCGAGCAGATCAATTTTTGAGCTGGGAAGGCTCACAAAGAGGGTGATGCAACCACTAGGAGAGGTGACGCAGTCTAGCTTGTTGTAGACATTGCTCAGCAGTATTGGGGACTACGCAATCACCTTTGGGGTTTCTTCATCCAATTGCTAGATCAGCCTTAAAATCTGTCTTCGGATAGAGTTACTTTTGCCGAGGATTTTCTCTATTGGGTGAGCCGGATTTGGCTCCCTTGTTTGTATTCAGAAATCAGCTTAATAATAAAGCCCTCAGAACTGTTGCATTGGTTTTCCTGCATTGGGTTTTTCCGAGGACATTTGTCCGAAAATACGTGTGTCCTTTGTTTGGATGGTTTGCTTATTCTTCAGTACTTGATTTGTATAATTGTGTAGGCTGCATTGTTTTTACTTTAATGTTTTCATGAATTATTCAGAAAATAAATTGTTAAGTTAAATCAAACAAGTAGGAGAAGTAAATCAGATTTACCGTAGTAGGGTTTCTATTTAGAAGATTCAGAAATTTTCACAATTGGAAGGCTCGCTATCTACTAACTAACTAACTAATTCCATGTAGCCAATGTACTTGTTTGGTTGTCTTCATTGTCTACTGCCCATCCTAGAAGTTTCCACAAACTCCTGAGCATCCTTAAGTGTCTTTTGAACCTCATGGTTCCTCTTGCCAACTGTAGAGGGTGGAATGTCAAACTCCATGTCCTCTTAATGCATCTCTTGGATTTTCTGCATTTGCTGCTTCATACTTTATGAACTCTTAGGAACTCTAGAGTCCACTCGTGCTCGTACTAGTAACTGTACTCGTGCTTTGCTACCCCTAATCTCGCTGCTCAATTCTTGGAGCTTTTGCTAGCCGCTCACTCTAATCATCTACTGGCAAATCTCTGGACCTCCTGTATGCCTTGCCCTCCATGAACTTGACATCACGCATGAAAATAATCCTCCTGGCCCCTAGAATAAGTTTGCTTGGGAATGAGAGTGGGGGACAACATTTTCAAAAGCTCTTGGGTCGGGAGCGAATTTTATATAATATATATTTTTATGTAATTTGATGCATATATGCCAAAAAAAACATGTAGAATGATGAATTAGTTATAAAAAGCATAAAAGCATGGATCAAACCATCTAACATAAATAATCTAGTAGTTACAATCTTCATCAATCACAGGTCCACAAGTTACAAGTTTTCATTTATATAGCATGTTAGGGTGCACATAACCAAAATAGCATCGAATGAAATCCATCTCTGAACCGAAAATAGATCAACAAAGAGGCTCTAGATGGCCTCTAGCATCCCAAAAAATCATGCTACAACAAATACCTACATATCATCAAAAATATTTCCCCACTTGGGATCTTTGTCAGTAATATCACCCTCTAAGCATTAACATAAGATAGAAAAAACATAGCATCTGAAGTCAAGATTTTGTTTGAGTGATGGGCATATTTTTAGTAGGGTCATGATATAGGAGTTCGACAACCAATGTCACTAACATCAAGGTACATAGAGGGATTGGTGCATGACAAAATACGAGTTCCATACCCTAGTACATGACAAAATCCAATGGAAACATTGCAATCCCCCCAATCCTAAATTCCTGAAAAATTGATAAGTTTGCTTGATTTTGAGTGGGATCTAAAATTCTACTTTCTCCATATGAAATCCAACGAGGTCGAAACCACTCTCAAACATTCTAAGTCATTTCACGGTAATGTTAAAAATTTAAGTAAAAGGATGAAAATGAAAGATAAAGGAGAATGTCACTTTTACTTGAGAATTTAAGTAAACATAAAGGAGAATGAAAGATAAGATTAAGAATTTAACATTACCATGAATTGCATATCAATACTAGGGCCATAGGCTTGATCATTAGGCTGCCCTACTCAAAAAATCTTGTTTCCTTGACTTTTGCATTTGGAACACGTTTGCAAAAAAAAATTTGCGAAAAAAGCTAGGGAGCAATTTTTTTTTTTTTCAAGAGAGCACTTCTGAAATTTACTCCCGGGGTCACTCCTAATGCGCTCCCCCGCTTCAGGAGTGGATTTGGGGGGGGAGGGGTGCGCTCCCCTGTAAACCTGCCCTGGAATAAGTATTTGATATGCCTTTGAGGTCTCACTATACCCCACAAAGTACCCCGTCTTTGTAGTCTGATCCAACTTGGAACATGTCTCTCCTGTAGAAATTTTGTGACCCAGTCTGGTTTTCAGTTTCTCCTTATTACTTCCATATAGTTAAATGCCCATTCCCATAACCATACATTCAACAAGCTGGAAAAATAAATATTTTCTGAAAACACAAATTCTATAAATTTCAAAGTGCTGGAAATTGTAGAAATAAAAACACAGAAATATTTTCAGCCACACAGAAAATTGACATGCTGATTTTTGGTCAATACGACCCTAGAAAAAACCCCTACAACTCTTGGTGAAACCCAGTTCGAAAGCTTCTCTTTATTTCTGAATATTAATTTTACAGAGAAATGGAAAGTACAAGAAAAATTCCAGCGACCACATAAATGTACTTATCTCGAAAACCATGTTTGTACTCCACCTCGATTTTCATGCCAACACAACATAAAATTTCAGAGAAATGTACAACCTTAAATGCTATACGGACATCATAGAAAACTGTGCCGGACAGCTGTACAACCTCGAAAACTGTGCTGTACGGCTGCCTCGATTTTCGTGTTGTACGACTGCTGTACGGACTTGAAAACAATGCCTCCTTTCTACTATACGAACCTCGAAATGTGTGCCAATATAGCAGCAATAAATGTTCTCCCTTCCTCGATTTTCATGCCTCTTGCCTTGAAAACCGTGCTCTTGCTTTACTGTACGGATTTGCTGAAATGGTGCTATCTCTCCTTCTCTTCTCTGCTCAGAAAATGTCTCCTTTGCTTTCTCTCCTCTCTCAATCTGCTCATGAAATACTGAATGATCTTTTCCCTCTTTTCCTCCTTTAACCTAACCCTAAGTGACTTTTGGGGAATCCCTAAATCCAATGGCTGAGATAGCTTTAGATCTAGGGCTGAGATTAAATGTGCATTTAAATCTCACTTTCTATTTTTTAATTCACCCCACTTTAATAAAGACCCTCTTAGTCATTTATTTCCAAAGTCAATTTTCACTTTCTAATTTCACATTGATTTTATTAAAGTCACTTTAAAATTAGACTTAGTAACTTTATCACTTAAAGTCACTTTTAAATTAGATTTGACTTTACAACTTATAAAGTCACTTTAGGAGAAAAAAAGTTAAATTCTTTTGGACACTTTTCCCTAGGCCAAAGATCAAAGCCTTAGGGAACCACTTGTCCTTCGATACCCAAATTTCAACACTCCCTCTTACCGAGGAAAGTTTTCCTCACCACACCCATCTTGTCTCTCAAGTAGACATGCTTGTCCCGTGGTAAGGCTTTGGTGAATATATCTACTACCTTCTCATCTGTGGGAATATACTCAAGCTTCACAGGTCCCTTCTGAACATAGTCTCTGATGAAATGATATCTGATCTCGATATGCTTTGACCTGTCATGAAATACTGGATTTTCCGTGAGTTTAATGCAACTTTGATTATCACAGTAAATCACTGAAGGTCTCAACGGTTGACCAAAGAAGCCAAACAACATCTTGCGAATCCATATGGCCTCACAACTAGCCAGACTGGCTGCCATGTACTCTGCTTCCGCTAAACTCAATGCTATTGACTGCTGCTTTCGGCTAAACCACGACGCAACTACCGAACCCGACCCAAAACAACACCCTGAAGTGCTCTTCCTATTAGAAGCACAACCTGCCCAATCCGAATCAGTGTACCCTGCCAATCTCACTCCATCTCCCTGTCTATAATCCAGATCATAATCCACTGTCCCCTGCAAGTACCGTAAAATGTGTTTTGCAGCAACCCAATGCACTCTCCTAGGCTCACACATGAACTGGCTCATCGTGTTGATTGCAAAACATATATCTGGTCTAGTGTTGACCAAATACATCAAGGAACCAATCAGCTGTCTATACAATGTGGGATCCACCAACTCGGAATCTGAAGCTTCTTCCAGTTAGTGATCATAGGTGTCGACATGGGTCTACAATCCTTCATGTGAAATATGCTAAGGATGTCCACAATATACTTTCCCTGTCCCAGGAAGAAATGCCCCTCCTCCTGTCACACCTCCAAACCCAAAAAGTACTGCATCAAGCCAATGTCCTTCATCTCGAACTCTGAAGCAAGATCTCTCTTGCAGCCCTCTATGAGTCTCTCTGCACCCGTAATGACCAAGTCATCCACATACAACACCATAATAAGAGGCTCCTCACCTATCACAATAAAGTATAGGTTCGGATCTGCATCACTCTTTGTGAAACCCATCTCCTGCAAGTACATATCAATCCTGGAGTACCAAGCTCTAGGAGCATGCTTCAGGCCATAAAGTGCCTTCTTCAGTCTGCATACATGGGACTCCTTCCCATGCACCTCAAAGCCCCATGGCTACTCAATGTACACCTCCTCCTGTATGAAGCCATTGAGAAATGTGGTTTTCACATCCATCTGGTGGATCTTCCAACCCATCTCTGCTGCTATCGATATAATGGATTGAATGGAAGTATATCAAGCCACGGGAGCGAAGGTCTCCTCATAGTCTACTCCCTCTAATTGGGAGAACCCTCTAGCCACAAACCTTGCCTTGAACTTCTCGATGATGCCATCTGCAGCGTGCTTTACCTTGTAAAGCCATCTGGAAGAAACCACGGATTTGCCCTCAGGCCTTGGCACCACCTCCCAAACATCATTCTTCATGATAGAAGAATACTCCTCCTGCATGGCCTCTCTCCAGACTTGCAGGCTAGCTGCCTCCTCATAGCTAGAAGGCTTAGAATCAACGATGCTGGCAACCATTGCCATATAGCTACAAAATCGCTCAGGTGGTCTGCTCTCTCTGACCAGTCTCTTCAGCCCAACAACAGATGTGGCCTCTCTCAAGGTATCCTGAAGCCACTTGGGCTTCCTCTTCCCTGAGCACACTTCTCCCATCGGAGAGTGAAACTCCTCATCCTCATCAGAAGCCTGAACTCCTGAATGTCTGTTTGTTGTCCTCCTGCCTGAACCTGAACTTGTAGATGCTGAAGTATCGTGTGAGCTGTCCATCAGTGGACTACCTAGTGAACTGCTCTGCGGACTGCTCTGCATGTTGCCCGAAGCACCACCCATCTAACTCTGCGAGCCACTGCTCACTGATGGTCCTGACACCGTAATTGATGTACCTCCTGATCCCTGCCCACTGGATCCCTATGACTGACTCAGCTGCTCCTGAGGGTCTGGCTGATCCAGATACCCTAACTCCCGTGACCTCCTGAAAGCCCTCTCCTCCTTGAACTTCACATCCCGCCTGACAACAACTCTCCTCTGTGCAGGAATATAAATCCGAAAGGCTTTTGAGGTATCACTGTAGCCCACAAAGATACCCTTCTCTGCGGTGGGCTCTAACTTGGTCCTCTTTTCCTTGGGTACGTAGGAGTATGTAATACACCCAAAGATACGGAAGTGACCAACATCAGGCTTCTTCCCAGAAAAAGCCTCCTCCGGAGTCACATGCCCCACGGCACGATGTGGACTCTTGTTTTGCAAATACACAGTAGTGTTGCAGGCCTCTGCCCACAAAAACAATGGTAACCCCTGATCATGTAGCATGGCTTTGGCAACCCCAATGATGGATCTGTTCTTCCTCCGCAACCCTGTTCTGCTGGGGGTTGTAAGGAACTGTGAACTCCCTCCTGATGCCTGCCTCCGCACAATAATCGACAAACTCACCAAGGGTGTACTCCCCTCCATTGTCCGACCTGAGGGACTTGATCTTCCGACCTGTCTGAGTCTCCACAAGAGCTCTGAACTCTTGAAACCGCTTTAAGACCTCACTCTTGGTCTTCAAGAAATAATTCCAGGGCTTCCTGGAGTGATCATCAATGAATAAAACATAGTACTCATATCCACTCAAGGAAACATGAGACATCCGACCGCTCACATCGGTATGAATCAAATCAAGAATCCCAGTCGATCTACTGTCACTGCTGGGAAAAGGGGATTTGGCAAACTTTCCCCATAGCACATCCTCTGCATTTATCAATGTGATCAGAACTGAAATCTGGCACAACTGTAGTGATCTCCCGTAATGTCCTCAAGGCCCCATGATACATGTGCCCCATCCTGCAGTGCCAAATCTCACACAGCTCTGACCTGCTAGCTCTGCTGCCGGTACTACTGCTCAATGCCAAAAGGGGCTGAAACGCAAACTTGTACACCTTGGCATGGCATACACCAATCACTCTAGCTGAATCAGTTGGAGCACCCCTGGGATATATAAGCACATGTCCTCTCCTGAACAATACCTCATACCCTCTGTCCTCCAATGCTGAGACGGATATAAGGTTCTTCTTCATCCCTGGCACATATAGAACATCCGACACTTTCAAGGGAGGTTTGGGTTCCCTATCAAATGTCAATGTCCCCACACCGACTGCTCTAACAATGTTGTCATCTCCGAGTACTACCTCTATATTAGTGTCACTCTCTGAAAGCTCTGAGAAGTACTCACGGACTCCTGTCATATGATGTGAAGCCCCACTGTCAACATACCAAATGCCTGAAGATGCTCCGCTAGTGGAGGGAAATGCACACTTCCTCTTAACCTCCGTGGCAGGTGATCCTACACTAGTGGACTCACAAGAAATGAACCCAAATTCCTGGTCAAAGCTCTCTGAAAGGTCCTCTATCTCTGCTAATGCTGCCATGGTCTTGTTCTTTCCCTTCTTGTTCTTCTCCGAACACACAACTGCATAGTGTCCTATCCTTTGACAATTCCAACACTTCACCTTGGAATAGTCCTTCTCCTTGTTCACCTGCTGCTTCCCTTTACCTTTGCCTTTGCCCCCACCACCACTTGTGGAAGCTTGCTTCTTTCCTTTGCCCTTCTTGCCCCTTGCTAACAATGCTACATCCTCATCCTCCTCAATTGGTTTGGCTGCACCAAGCTAGTTCTTTCTGATTTCATTCTGTATGCAATCATCCCACAACCTCTCCCAAGTGGGAAGGGTCTCCTGTGCAACAATCCCATCAGCAAAATTCAGCCATGTATTGGGAAGTCCATTCATTGCTATCCGCACCAACTCAGTGGGTGGAATGACCTCTCCAATTGATGCCAACTCATCTCTCACATTAGTGATCTTTGTGAGATACGCAGTAACACTATCAGTCTTTGCCATCTTAATGGCCTTCAGCTTCTCCCTTAGGACCATTTTCCTGTTTTCATTGGTACTTTGGTAGAGATTGGTCAAGGTTGTCCACATTTCATGTGCATATCTCTTTCCTCTCACATGAGGAATGACATGGTCTTTAATACCATCCATAATCAGTCTCTTTCCCTTGACATTCTTCTTGTTAAAATCTGCTAGTTGAGTAGCGTCAGTAGGCACATTTACAGGGTGTTGTTGGGTATGAACCATGATACCCCAGACTTCTGCCTCCTCAAAGAGACTCTGGATTCTCTCCTTCCATGCACTGTAATTACTATGCCCATCCAACCTATCCTCCACCCTCAAGCCCAAAGACATGCTTGGTGTCCTAATAAACTGAAAATTTCACTGCTGTGGTAAAGGTTCAGTTTTCTGTGTGTAAAATCAGCGTGCTGTAATTTTTCTCTTTGCTGTCCCAAACTGCACTTTTCAACAAACTGATTCTGATATCATGTAGAAATTTTGTGACCCACTCTGGTTTTCAGTTTCTCCTTATTACTCCCATATAGTTAAATGCCCATTCCCATAACCATACATTCAACAAGCTAGAAAATTAAATATTTTCTGAAAACACAAATTCTAGAAATTTCAAAGTGTTGGAAATTGCAAAAATAAAAACACAGAAATATTTTCAGCCACACACAAAAAATTGACACGCTGATTTTTGGTCAATATGACCCTGGAAAAACCCCCTACAACTCTTGGGAAAAACCGGCTCGAAAGCTTCTCTTTATTTCTGAATATTTCTTTTACAGAGAAATGGAAAGTACAGGAAAAATTCCAGCAACCACATAAATGTATTTATCTCGAAAACCGTGTTTGTACTCCACCTTGATTTTCGTGCCAACACAAAACAAAAAATTTCAGAGAAATGTACAGCCTTAAATGCATACGAACAACATAGAAAATTGTGCCGGACAGTTGTACGACCTCCTCGAAAACTGTGCTGTACGACTGCCTTGAAATCTGTGCTGTACGGTTGCCTTGATTTTCGTGTTGTACCACTGTTGTACAGACTTTGGTTTCTTTGCTGCTGTCGCTGTACAGACTTGAAAACAGTGCCTCCTTGTTGCTGTACGGACCTCGAAATGCATGCCAATATAGCATCAATAAATGTTGTTCTCCCTTCCTCGATTTTCGTGCATCTTGCCTTGAAAACAGTGCTCTTGCTTCGCTGTACGGATTTGTTGAAATGGTGTTGTCTCTCCTTCTCTTTTCTGCTCAGAAAATGTCACCTTTGCTTTCTCTCCTCCTCTCTCAATCTGCTCATGAAAGATTGAATGATCTTTTCCCTCTTTTCCTCCTTTAACCTAACCCTAAGTGACTTTTGAGGAATCCCTAAATCCAATCGCTGAGATAGCTATAGATCTAGGGTTGAGATTAAATGTGCATTTAAATCTCATTTTCTATTTTTTAATTCACCCCACTTTAATAAAGACCTTCTTAGTCATTTATTTCCAAAGTCACTTTTCACTTTCTAATTTCACATTGACTTTATTAAAGTCACTTTAAAATTAGACTTAGTAACTTTATCACTTAAAGTCACTTTTAAATTAGATTTGACTTTACAACTTATAATGTCACTTTAGGAGAAAAAGTCAAATTCTTTTGGACACTTTTCCCTAGGCCAAAGATCAAAGCCTAGGGAACCACTTGTCCTCCAGTACCCAAATTTCAACATCTCCTAGAATGTGACAATATTCTAAGCTACGAAGTATCCTGAAGTGGTTGACATTTGGCTTCTTCCCTGGGACATCTCCTCTGGTGTCATCTTTCCAATCACTTTGTTTGGAACCTGTTTTGTTTATATATTGTTGTACTACATGCCTCTGCCCATAAGTAACGTGGCATATCCTGGTCATATAGTATATCCCTTGTTGCCTCCGATATTGAATGATTCTTCCTTTCAACAATTCCATTCTGTTGCGGGTTGTAAGGAACCATCCATTATGTCTGTGAAAATTTCTGAATCTTCTAAACATAAATCCTACTGCAGAAAATATCATTTACTTCTCCTACTTTATTTAACTTTACAAGTTATTTTTTGAATTATTCATGAAAATATCGAAGTAAATACACTGCAGCCTACACAATTATACAGATCAAGTACTGAAGAATAAGCAATCATGCAGACAAAGGACACATAATTTTTCGGACAAATGTCCCTGGAAAAACCTGATGCGGGAAAACCAATGCAACAACTCTTGAGGGTTTTTATTATTATGCAGATTTTTGAATACAAACTAGGGTGCCAATGTGGCTCACCCAACAGAGAATTTCCTCGGCAGAAGCACCTCTATCCGTAGACAAATATTATGGTTGATCGAGGGTCAGAATGAAGAACCCCATAGGTGCCGACGCAGTCCCCAACAAGCTCTGCGCTGAGACTGCGTCACCCTTCCTAGTGGTTGTGTCACCCCTCTGCTATCTGCTGAATCTGAGCTCGATCTGCCCCACAAAAACCCCAGTGCTGCAGCCTCTGGCTCTGCGTCACCTTCTCTTGGACTGCATCACCCCTGTGGGCCTGTGTCAGCCTCTGCGTGAGCCCAGCTAGGTCTACGTCACCCTCTCAAGGGTTGCGCTGTCTCTCCTGGGTAGATTTGCCTCTCTGCAAATGTATTCTCAGCCTTGGATTCGAAATCTCGCTGCCGAACTACCCCTCACTGCACTGCAAGCTCATTCCGAAATTCTCAACAAACTGTGCCCCATAATTTCGACTTAGCTCAAGTGCTGCCACTTTGTGTGTGTTCTCCAACTGACTCCAAGCGTTCCTTTAATACTTTTCTAGTTGACGAATCAATGGCCATGATCTAATCTCTAATCGATGGCTATGATTAGAAAAGACTTGATCCTCGTCACTTAGAACATTCTCACCCACATGTTAAATTAATTCCCCTAAGTTAGACTTAGGGTCTCCATTAAAATAATTAATTATTTGAATAACTTAAGCTCCAGGTGGAATTTCTCCAAACGATTTCTAGGTCTTGGAGATCTCATGTGTTCTAGCCCCACCACAAAGTTTCCTAGCTAAAGCACATCCGATGGTACCCAAAAAATCAACACTCCCTCATAGCAAGGAATGTGCTCTTGCAACACTTCAACCTGAAGCATCACCCTGATCCATGGCATCGATCCTTTGCGCTACTGATGCTTGGCTGCTGGACTTGATCCACTACGCTGCTGCCTCCTGTGCTGTTGACCATGTCATTGCCACTGACACTGCCTTATCTATACTACAACTCCCTCTCAAAATGCTGCATCACGCTGCTCATATCACTGCCACTGCTAACTGCTGCACTACAACTCAGTTGTTGAGAATTAAGCAACTGAAACATCCCAAAGACTTGACATACAAGTCAGTATGAGTGCACCTCGATACTGAATCACCCACTATTGCTAATCTGCGTTGACCCTCTAAAGCTTTGCGCTGCTGCTTCTCTGCACTGCATAAGCATTGCCTTTGTGCTGTTGAAATCCATCAACCTCTGCACCACTGCTACGTTGCTGCTGCCTTTGCTCTGCGCTACTCAAGACTTCAACGTCCTAGCTCTGCCAATGCTGCACCATCATCCTCCGCATCAACTGACTCCATTCATCCTGCTACTTTCATTAAGGGCTCCTGTAGCTCGTATGTGATCCAAGAGTTTGGGCACCTCAAGGATCCTGCCCACCCAAACTGAAGCTCAAAAGAGCTATAGATCAATGTTGCCCCACCTCTTTTCTCGAGGCAAATGAGCACTCATGGAAACATCGTCATGAGTCCCATCATCATCCTTCGTTGCAGCAGCCTTCGAATCAGGTTCTTCCTTGCCCTTCTTTTTCATAGGGCACATTGTGGCGAAATGTCCAAATTCACCACACTTGAACCATCTGACCTTCGAAAGGCCTTTCTTCTTCTTCCGCTGCTGCCCATGCTGTCCCTTAGATGCGAGAGCCGCATCTTCCTCCTCCTTCTTGATCTTGATCCCTTCGCTGCTGATGCTCGCCTTAGTCATCCTCCTAATTTCTTCTTGTCAAAGAGCTTCCCACATGTTTAACCAACTTGGAAGTGCTGCTTTGCCCATAATGCCTTGGACAAAGTCCTCTCACTCATTGGTAACTGCATTCAGAGCAGTGCTCAGCATAAGACCTTCATCAGGTGTGGCCCCCATGGCAACCAGCTGATCACGGATTGCCTTCAATCTAATGAGGAAGGGGTCGATCTCTTCTCCCTTTAGAATCTGAAATAATTGAAGCTGATTCTCAAGAAGCATCCTCCTATGAACAAAATCCCCCTGATACAATGTGGTCAAAGAAGTCCACATCTCATGTGTTGTGTTCTTCTCAACAATGTGTGGGACCACATGACCCTTGACTTCATCCATGATCAAGCGCTTAGCCTTTGCTTGAGCTTCCTCGTACTAAATTAGAGGGTCAACATCAATAGGAACAACCATGGTATTCAAGGCATGATCTTTGATGCGATACTCATCCAATATTGTCAGAATCCTGACCTTCCAGATGACAAAGTTGGATGCACCATCCAACCTATCTTGATCCCTCAATCCATGTGCAGCCATCTTTGCTCAACTGAATATGATGAACTGATTCACTTCTCCCTCTTTTGCTGCTGCCCCAATAAAACTCGGATTTGGGTTTCTTGGCACTAGAAACCCTTTAAGGAATCACACTCCCTCTGAAAATTGATTTCCCTCCCGGAAATCCTTCGCCAACTGATGTCGAATCAGTCCTCTCTGATCACTCTTTGCTGCTGATCAGCATTGGATCTAGACTTCTTGGCGAAAATTCTTATGAGGAACTACTTCCCCTTACTTTTCCAGCTAGACACTATTCTGCGCCAACAGAAACAATGCCCCACCAGCAACTACCGAAGAAAAACGATTTGCTCTTCTAGCCACAATGACCGGAGGCTCAAAATTTCCGTGCTGCCTCTGTGCAGCTACAACGTCATTTCTCCTAGTTGACATAGGCTCTGTGTGAGCTCCATAGGTGACTACGTCACCCTTCCTTGCCTCTCTCTTTGGTTCTGTGCCGTCACTCGAGACAACTACCTTCCTGCAGCAAATTTTCTTCGGTCTTCTGCTAATGGCTTCAACTCTTCCTGATCTGCAAATGCTCCGACACCATGTGAAATTTTTTGAATCTTTTAAAGAAAAATCCTACTGCAGAAAATCTGATTTACTTCTCCTACTTGTTTATTTAACTTTACAAGTTATTTTCTAAATTATTCATGAAAACATCAAAGTATATACAATACAGGCTACACAATTATATAGATCAAGTACTGAAGAATAAGAAATCATGCAGATAAAGGACACAAAATTTTTCGGACAAATGTCCTCGGAAGAACCCAATGCGGGAAAACCGGTGCAGTAGCTCTTGAGGGTTTTTATTATTATGCAGATTTCTGAATACAAACTAGGGTGCTAATGTGGCTCACCCAACAAAGAATTTCCTCGGTAGAATTACCTCTATCCGGAGACAAATATTATGGCTAATTGAGTGTTAGAATGAAGAACCCCACAGGTGCCTACGTAGTCCCCAGCGAGCTCTACGCTAAGACTGCATCACCCTTCCTAGTGTCTACGTCACCCCTCTGCTATCTGTTGAATTTGAGCTCGATCGGCCCCACAGAAACCCCAAAGCTGCAGCCTATGGCTCTGCGTTGCCTCCTCTTGGATTGCATCACCCCTCTGGGCCTGCGTCAGCCTCTGCATCAACTCTGCGTGAGCCCAGCTGGGTCTGCGTCACCCTCTCAACGGTTGCGTCGTCTCTCCTGGGTAGATCTACCTCTCTGCAAATGTATTCTCGGCCTTGGATTCGAAATCCTGCTGCTGAACTACTCCTCACTGCACTGCAAGCTCACTCCAAAATTCTCAGCAAACCACACCCCAGAATTTCGACTTAGCTCAAGTGCTGCAACTCAGTGTGTGTTCTCCAACTGACCCCAAGCCTTCCTTTAATACTTTTCTAGTTGACGAATCAACGACCGTGATCTAATCTCTAATTGACGGCTAAGATTAGAAAATACTTGATCCTCGTAACTTAGAACATTCTCACCCACATGTTAAATTAATTCACTTTAATTATTTAATTTCCCTAAGTTAGACTTAGGGTCTCCATTAAAATAACTAATTATTTGAATAACTTCAGCTTTGGGTGGAACTTCTCGAAACAATTTCTAGGTCTTGGAGATCTTGTGAAATTTTCAAATCTGAAACACTACTGCAGTGATAGATTTATTTCACCTACTTATTTATGATAAGTTATTTACAAATTTCTTTCAGTAAATTCTGAAATAAATACAATTGCAGTAATCACTTAATCATAAGTAAAGAATAGAACAAAACACATATAATGCAATAGAAACAATCACATGTACACAATTATTTTTGGACAATTGTTTCCGGTAAAACACAATGCGGGAAAACCAGTGCAGTAGATGAGGGTTTGTATTATTCTTTAGCAATGAATCTTTTACAATAAGTAGACGAGCAAATTTCTTAAGAGTACACCTGAGATAAATTCTCCAAATCCTCTCGGAGAATTTCTGACACCCAGAAGGCACCCTAGCTTTCTCTGTGTCACTCTGTGTGATCTTTTGCGCAGTCCCTATGTTGGACTACATCACTCTGCGGGGGCACTCAGCGCTGTTGCTCAACGCTGACCTTTGTGGCCCTCTGCGTCCTCCTCTTTCCTTTCTCTGTCATTATTGACTTCCCCTTCCTTCTTCTGCTTTCGCAACTCTCTTGCTGAAATCGAATTCTATTCCTTCAGAATCGATTTCCTTCAGGTATTGAGAGTGTGCCCGGCTTACTTTCCAAATGACCCTCAAGCCTTGTCTTATAATCTTCTCGTTGATGAATCAATGACCCAGATTAGATCTCTAATCAATGGCTAAGATTAAAACATGACTTGATCTTCATTCTCTAGAATATTCTCACTCTGTTTTATTAATACCCTTTATTTAATTTCCCTATGTTTAGACTTAGGGTCCTTTTCAAATAATTAATTATTTTAATATAACATGAACCGAGTGGAATTTCCACAAACGATTTCTGGGTTCTTTGGAATACTGATGTCCAAGCCTCCTCACAAAATTTGAGACTTGGAACACTTTCCAATGCTACAAAAATCAACACTCCCTCTTAGCGAGAAAAGTGTTCCAGCAAAATACCAACAACATCTGCTCTGACCTGAAACATCTACTACGCTATTAATGTCTCGGCTGCTACCCCTCATCTGTTGCGTTGCTGTCCATGACACCATCTCTGTCACTGCCTCATCTATACTGTAGCTCCCTCTGAATTTCGAGCCTATCCATTCCTCCTACTGGAATGGATTCTTGACCATCCCCATCTTTTCTTTGAAGTAAGAAAACTTGGTCTTACCCAGAGCTTCCGTGAGGATATCTGCCACCTGCTCTCCTGTAGGAATATACTTCAATTGTACAGCTCCCTGTTGGACGCAGTCTCTGATGAAGTGACACCTGATGTCAATGTGCTTCGACCGATCGTGAAACACAGGATTTTCAGAGAGCTTGATGCAACTCTGATTATCACGCAAAATGTTGGTCGCTTCCATCCTCTTCTTGAGTAAGTTCATGAGGAGCTTACGAAGCCATATGGCCTCATACGAAGCTGTGCTAGCTACCATATATTTAGCCTCGCCTAAGCTCAGCGCCATGGAATTCTGTTTCCTACTGCACCAGGAAGTCATTCCTAATCCGACCCTAAAACAATACCCACTGGTACTCTTCCGATCTACTAGACTTCCAGCCCAGTCTGCGTCAGTGAACCCACTTAATTGGATGTCATTGCCCTTGGTGTACCTCAATCCAAACTCGATTGTCCCCCTCAAGTACCTGAGAACATGTTTGGCTACTGCCCAGTGAGCCCTCCTTGGTTCTACCATGAACTGACTGAGGGTATTCACGACATAACATATGTCTGGTCTAGTATTGACCAGATACATCAATGATCCTATGAGCTACCTATACAAGGTAGGATCAGCCTCATCATGCTCGGACGTGTCGATTTTCTTCAAGTTTGTGATCATTGGTGTAGCCATGGGTCTATAGTCCTCCATCTGAAATCTCTTCAGAATCTCTGTAGTGTATCTTCCTTGTTCAAGGAAGATTTCTCCCTTCTGCTGCCAAACTTCCAAACCCGGAAAATAATGCATTCGCCCTAGATCCTTCATGTCGAATTCTGTAGCTAGATTTTCCTTGCAATCTTTGATGAGCCTAGATGATCCAGTTAGAAACAGATCATCTAGATATAGCACCAATATTAGAGGCTCATCCCCTACTTTAAGATAGTAGAGATTGGGATCTGCGTCACTCTTGACAAATCCCATCATCTGCAGGTAGTTGTCAATTCGCCCATACCATGCTCTAGGGGCTTGTTTCAGTCTGTACAAGGCTGTCTTAACCCTGCACACATGAGTTTTCTGCTCACGCGTCTTAAAGCCCTCTGGTTGTTCTATGTACACTTCCTCTTCTATCACCCCATTCAAGAACGCAGTCTTGACATCCATCTGGTGAATCTCCCATCCCATCTGCGTTGCAAGGGATATGATGGATCTGATTGAAGTGTACCGAGCTACTGGGGCGAAGGTTTCTTCATAGTTGATCCCTTCCTTCTGTGCATACCCCTTAGCCACAAACCTAGCTTTAAATTTCTCTATACTACCATCTGCAACATATTTAATCTTGTAGATCCATCTCAAACCTACAACCGATCTGTCTGGAGGTCTAGGAACTATTTCCCAGACATCATTTGTCATGATGGAGCTGTACTCCTCCACCATCGCATCTACCCACACTTGATGTTGAACTGCCTCCTAAAAACTAGAAGGTTCTCCAACCTAAGCTACCAATGCCTGGTACCTGTCTGGTTACCTGCGCTGCCTCTTCTCATTTCTAGGAGCTCCAACAAGCTCCTCTGCATCCCTTAGAGTGTTGTAGTTCTCTACTCGTCCTTCCACTGGTGGTGGGTGGATTTACCTGCTCTCCCTCATGCACTTCCTTGGAAAAGCTTTCCTTAGGATCCTTGTGCCTTAGAGAGGCACCAGAGCCATCTTCCGCAGGTCGTTGTGGTTGGACCAGCAGATTATCCTCAGACTGCGTAGCTGAAGACATTTCCTAGGATTTCTTGAAGGCTCTCTCCTCCATGAACTTCACATCTCGTCTCACTACTATCTTCCTACTCTCGGGGATATAGATGCAGTAAGCCTTGGCATTCTCGCTACACCCCACAAGGTATCCTTTCTCTGTCGTTTGATCTATAACTTCCTCCTCTTCTCATCGGGTACATGAAAATACGCTATATTACTGAATATCCTAAAGTGGCTCACTTCAGGCTTGCTACCAGTGAACACGCTTTCAGGAGTAACCTGACCCAATACGTTATGAGGAACCCTGTTCTTTACATTCACGACTGTATTACAAGCCTCAACCCACAAGAATTTGGGCATTTCTTGATCATACAACATTGCCCTTGTAGCTTCGACAATAGTCCTGTTTTTCCTCTCTGCGACTCCATTCTGCTCCAGATTATATGGAGTAGTCTATTCTCTCTTGACGCCTTCCCTTGCATAGAACTTTGTGAAGTCCTTATCAATGTACTCTCCACCATTGTTTGATCGCAGTGTCTTGATCTTCTTTCTTGTCAGATTCTCCACAAGAGCTTTAAACTCTTTGAATCGCTCAAAGGCTTCGTCCTTGGTCTTCAGAAAGTAGATCCTTGTCCTTCTGGAATGGTCATCGATGAAGGTGACAAAATACTTTGCACCACTAAGAGCATTCATAGACATTGGTTCGTAGATATCTAAGTGTATCAATCCTAACACACTCTTGGCCCTATTGTTTCTTCTCGGATACGCTACCTTGGCATATTTCCTTAATACGCACCCTTTGCAGACATCCTCTCGCTTGGTGCTAAGTTCTGGAGCTCCCGTGACAGTCTTCTTGAGAATTCTCAAGGCTCCATGATGTAGGTGCCCCATTCTTCTATGCCATAACTCATTCAAACTTTTCTCATCAGTATTGCCTATCAAAGCCATTGGAGACTCGAGCTGTAACTTGTATAGTTTATGGCTCCTGACTCCAATTTGTGCCTTCTTTTTCCAACTTGGGTGTTTGACGTAAACTTTTTTGCAAATAAAGTTTACATTGTAACCCTTGTTCTGGAGTTGAGACACAAAGAGTAAATTCATCCCCAACCCTGGTACATGCAGTATGTTGGTGGCCCGAAGCTTGTTGCTAGCTTTTGTTTGAAATATTATGGTGCGTCTTCCAACGGGGGTACATTTTGCCTTGTTTCCCATAGTAATTTGAAAATTCATCTGCTCCTCCTGGTAGCTCGAGAAGCATTCTCGAACTCGCGTCATATGAGCAGATGCTTCACTGTCAATATACCAGATCTCTGGAGAGGCCATGCTTGACACACAAGCAAATTCCTCTTCTAGTCTGGATGCCAGAACTGGAATGTCATGATCCCTCTGTTCCTCCATGCGTTTTGGAGAATTGCGTGAACCCTTTTGAGCTATTGCTGCATCAATGTCGGATTTGCATTCCATTGCAGAATCTCCTCTTCCGTTACTCGTCTTTTTCTCTGATACAATGTGAAATTTTCAAATCTAAAACACTACTGCAATGATAGATTTATTTCGCCTACTTATTTATGATAAGTTATTTATGAATTTCTTTCAGTAGATTCTGAAATAAATAAAACTGCAGTAATCACTTAATCATAAGCAGAGAATAGAACATAACACATATAACGAAATAGAAACAATCACATGTACACAGTTATTTTTGGACAATTGTCCTCGGAAAAAACCCAATGCAGGAAAACCGGTGCAGCAGATGAGGGTTTGTATTATTCTTCATCAATGAATCTTTTACAATAAGTAAACGAGCAGATTTCTTAAGAGTACACCTGAGATAAATTCTCCAAATCCTCTCGGAGAATTTTTGACACCCGAAAGACACCCTAGATTCCTCTGCGTCACTTTGCGTGATATTCTACGTAGTTCCTACACTGGACTGTGTCACTCTGCGTGGGCACTCAGTGCTATTGCTCATCGCTGACCTCTGTGGCCCTCTACGTCCTCCTCTTGCCTTTCTCTGTCACTGCTGACTTCCCCTTCCTTCTTCTGCTTCCGCAGCTCTGCCCTGCAACTCTCCCTCTGAAATCGAATTCTATTCCTTCAGAATCGATTTCCTTCAGGTACTGAGAGTGTGCCCGACTTACTTTCCAAATGACCCTCAAACCTTCTCTTATAATCTTCTCGTTGATGAATCAACGACCCAAATTAGATCTCTAATCAATGGCTAAGATTAAAATATGACTTGATCTTCATTCTCTAGAAGATTCTCACTATGTTTTATTAATACCCTTTAATTATTTAATTTCCCGAAGTTTAGACTTAGGGTCCTCATCAAAATAATTAATTAGTTTAATAAAACACGAACCAAGTGGAATTTCCACAAACGATTTTTGGGTTCTTTGGAATATTTCCAAGCCTCCTCACAAAATTTGAGACTTGGAACGCTTTCCAATGCTACAAAAATCAACAGATCTCATGTGTTCTAGCCCCTCCACAAAGTTTCGGAGCTAGAGCACATCCTATTCTACCCAAAAGATCAACAATGTCTTGATTCCTTCCCTCGTACAAAACTCCTAGTACTATTTCCCTGTGTATTCACCACCATTGTTTGACTGAAGAACCTTCACTTTCTTTCCTGTCGCATTCTCCACAAAAGCTTTGAACTCTTGGAAAAGATTGAAGAGCACATCCTTGGTCTTCAAGAAGTTTATCGAGGTCTTCCCGAAGAAACTATTGATAAAAACAATGTAGTACTCATACCCTCTGAGAGACTTTGTCAACATCGGTCCACATATATTGGAATGTACTAGATGAAGAACACCCTTGGATATGGTGTCACTCCTTGGAAAAGCAGGTATCACAATTTCCCCAACACATGTCCCCTACACACATCATCATGCTTTGTGCTAACCTCTGGAACACCTGTCACCGTCTCATGGAGCAATTTGAGTGCTCCATGATGAATATGGCCCATCTTCCTATGACATAGCTCTCCCTGATCTCTAGGATCATTGCTGCTCACTGATGCCTTAGGAGTATCAAATTGTAACCTGTAAAGCCGGCTGGCGTTGACTCCAATAACTATGGGTGATTTCAAATCTTTGTGCTTGACCAACACGTGTGCCCCTATAAAGAGTACGTTGAACCTTTTGTCCTAAAGGATAGATACAAAAATCAAGTTCATGCCCAAGCCTGGAAAATGCAACACATCATAGATGGGAATCAACTGGAGAAACTCCCTCTGAAATAGAATAGTCCCTCTCCCAAATGGATTGCACTTGGACTTGTTCCCCATCTGAATCTGGGATTTGATGTCATCCTTGTAACTGGAGAAGTAGTCCCTAACTCCTATCATATGAAATGATGCTACATTGTCTATATACCAATCACTCTATGAGGTTGACCTAGTCAAGCAAGCTATTAGTGCGAACCCTGTTCCAACCTGCTAGAGAGCTCATCTGCACTTGCTGAAGCCGTTGTCTGCTTCTTGCCCTTCTTTTTGATTTTCTTCCTTTGAGAGCAATTTCTGGCATAGTGGCCAAACTCATGACAACCGTAACATTTGACCTTAGTAAGGTCATTCTTCTTCTTCTCACCTTTTAGGTTAGGTCCTTTGCTAGACCCTTTCTTTGCTTCCCTTTTCCCGTTAGGACCACGTTTTCCTGTTCCACCTCACTTTTCTGAGTTTTACTGCTATTCCCACTAACAAGACTTAATCTAAGCTCTTCCTGAGTGAAATCGCTCCACAGTCGATCCCAACTCGATAAGGTGTCTCGTCCATTGATGAATTTAACAAAGACATCCCACTGCTTAGTAAACCCATTCAAGGCTATTTGAACTATCTCGTCATCATCTGGTTTATCTCCAACAGTTGCTAACTCGTCCTTGACAAGTCTGAGCCTTGTGAGGTAGCTAACATCTGCACCCTTATTCATCGGGGTACTTCTCATTTTCTCCCTGAGAATCAACTTCTTGTTCGTGGTAGCATTCTGGTACAAATTCAAAATGGTGAAACATCTTCTTCGTTGTATCTAGGTATGCGATATGCAGAACTATATGATCCTTAACTCCATCAGGAATTATCCTCCTCAGTTTGGCATCTTCCTTCTTGTATGTTGTCATTTGTGTTGGATCTACTGGTACAACTACAACACTAGTCGCATAGTCCTTGAGACCAATCTCTCGCAGCAACAAAGAAATTTTGGATTTCCAAACACAAAAGTTTGAAGCTCCATCCAGTCTGTCTTGCTCTCTCAATCCTGTTGACGCCATTTATGAAAAACCCTCAGAAAATATAGAAAAAACCCAAATAAAAATGAAGAAGTTGAACTGGATTTTATAAACTCTCGTTTTTCTTTTCTTGTTCTTGTGCTGAGCTTTTTTTGCCCTCAGATCTGCTTTGATACCGTGTGAAAATTTTAAAACCGTTGTAGTTAATCTGGTTATTATTCGCCTATCTTCAATAGATTATTTTTCTTCTATAAATTATATATGACAAATATTGAGTAAAACACTACCGCAACTTCACCAAAATTAAATCACAAGAATGGAGAAAATATCTCACACAAAAAATAATAAACACCAATATTTTGGACAAATTGCCCCTGGAAAAACCCCATTGTGGGGAAAACCGATTTTGCGGATAAGGGTTTTATAATTTCCTCCACAATCAAGGATAACATAAACCGCTTTGTTACACATCGTTTTGTCACCGTCCCTGCATTCCCCATCTCGAATACTGGAGGACTATCAGCGTGACCCCTGTGTACTGTCAGACATCATTATGAATGTCATTGCATCACTTAACATGTCAAGAACACAATCTCTGTTGACCATTCCTGAAGTTGACCCTTCAAAACATATGCTTTTGGGTCGGCGCGGTTGTGTAGTTATGGCCTCACGCCGATGCAAGATTTACACTAGGCCTCGCGCTGTGGTTGCTCTATCTCTTAAGAGCACCCGCGCCGAGCTACTTTTGGAAGGTTTTTTAAATATGGAAACGAAGCTTTTGAGATGTAACAACTTCATGAGCGGAGTCATGGATGTTTGTTCCACTGGATGAGGTCGAGTTTCTCCCTTTGGCCTTCTAGTTCCTACAAAAATGCAACTTCCCAAAGGTATAGAACTTTTCTCCACCATATGTGGATCCCACAGCTCATCCTCCACTCCTATAAATCCCTCTCCATTCCATTCAATTAGCTAGCTAGAGATAGCTAGAATAGACCAAGAGCTGATAGCAGAGAATAGTCCTCAGTAGAGTCGCCAACTTGTTGTGAAGGCAAATCCCCTTCGCGGACAGAGGCGATCCTTCTAGCCCTAGGTTGGGTCTAGCAACAAGGGACCATGCTGGTGTCTAAATTCCTAGTTAATAAATGAAATGTGGATTAGAGTAGATGTCCTACCTCAATCCAGCGCTCTTGATGTAGTATGTTGCAGCGATCCCTCGATCTTTGTCCTACCTTCCGGTCCGAGTTGACGAAAGATGCTCGTTGACGTATCCGTCATCATTTGCAACCCTATCACATAGTCAAAGATACTTTATACTGCATCGGAGCTGATTCCGTTCTCCGTCGGTGTTTGACCCTCGAGGAGGCTGAAAAAGTCCTTAATGACTGCCATTCTGGCACATGTGACGGTCACATGTCTGGGTATGCTACTGCTCAAAAATCCTTCGTGTCTGATATTTTTGGCCTACTGTTTTCAAAGATTGTATCCTTGTTGTCCGTAAATGTCATGAGTGCCAGATCTACCAGCGTAAGATGCATGCGCCACTCGCTCACCCCCATCCCGTCATTACCGTTGGTCCCTTTGCGGAGTGGGGTATTGATTTTATGACGTGTAACCCTCGCTCGACCGGGGGGCATGGTTATATTATCGTCGCCATAGAATACTTCTCTAAATGGGTCGAAGCAATGCCGACACTCACAGCTGACGGTAAGACGACCGCACAATTTCTTTTCAATCATGTGATTACTAGGTTCAGAGTCTCTCAAGCCATTGTCACTGACCATGGCTCCCATTTTTGCCATTATATGATGGCTGAGTTGACTACTAAGTTGGGTTTGCGTCACGACAACTCAACGCCATACTACCTCCAGGCCAATGGCCAGGTCGAAGCCGTGAACAAAGTTTTAGTCACGATGCTTCAACGTGCTATTGGGATGCACAAGTCCAATTGGCATCTCATGTTGTTCTCAACTCTCTGGGCTTACCGAACCTCGATGAAGGATGCAACTGGATTCACACCATTTCAGCTTTCTTATGGTCTGGAAGCTACTCTTTCGATTGAATGTGAAATTCCTTCACTCAAAATAGCTGTTGAATTACTACTGAATACTTCGCCAGAGGAAGAACATCTTCTATATTTGGAGAGGTTTGATGAAACTCGCCGCTTTGCTGCTCTAGTCATAGAAGCATAGAAAAAGCGGGCCAAAGCTCATTTTGATCAGATAGTTTCCCCTCGTACCTTCGTAGAAGGAGACTTAGTCCTCTTATATGACCAAGCCCATGATAAGCTGGGGGTAGGTAAATTCGAACCCATGTGGCATGGGCCCTACATCATCAAATGTGTCTTGCAAAACGGGGCCTATGAACTTATTGATTATGAAGGATATCCTTTGGATCAGCCCCGAAATGGGATGTATCTCAAAAAATATTATGCATGAGTTTTTTGTGTATTTTCTTTTGTACATAAGTGTGTTTTTCATTTTCTTACATTTTTGGCTTGGTGTGCTTTGTGAGCAGTTTTTCCTGCTTATTATGTCTTTGTTTACTGTGCAGATGTCTGTCACTCCTTATGTCGGTTTCGCTGACGGTGCCTCCCGCATTACCCGGAACCTATCCTTTGCGGCTTGGGTGATGTATGATCCTAACGGTGAGTTAGTAGACCTTCAAGGCATTTGTCTAGGACGTCCAACTAACAATGTCGCTGAATATAGTGTAGTTATCGAACTTCTAACTGAAGCTATTGCCCTCGATATTCATGAATTAATTGTAAACCTAGACTCTCAGCTTGTTGTTCTCCAGCTCAATGGGCATTATTCTATCAGAAACCTTCAGATTTTAAGGATGTATTTACGTGTTCGTTTGTTAGAAAGGAATTTTGATTATATCACATATCAGCATATTCCCAGAAGAATGAATACATTAACTGATGTAGTAGCAAATATTGTATTAGATAGACATTTGCGAAATTTGTAAAAGAAATCATCATCACATAGTAATATTTAGACAGGAAAATAAGCATATATATATATATCGATTGTTTGTGTTAGCCACCTATGAAATTTGTTATACCAAAAGGTGGCTAAATCTTTTTTTGGAGCCTTCAAGGAACAAATTTTATTGCAAAAAGTGTTGGCTCTTGAAGACTCTTGAAGGCCTCATGCCTCTGTCCAAAATCTTCCCTACTATGCCCATTTTACACTCTAGAATTCTGCTAATTTCATGAGAAAAGACTGCTGCAAAATCCCTTTTTCCCTCTCCTCCATTAAGAAAACTAACCTTCATTTTTCTCCCCTTTTCCTCCATAAAACCCTCTATGTTCATGATTCCCCTTCTTCCATTCATAAAAATAATTTTCTACATAGTTTAAAACTCGTTTTGAACTATATAGAAACCCCCAAAATCCATCTAAACATCTTGGAAATGTCCTGAAAAACAAGTATTTTGACTATGGGTTTAAGCCCCTTTGGGCTAAAAATCCAAACCATCTCCCCTCCATGTGCCCCAGCGCTTGAAACAAGTGCTAAGGTCCTGAGCGCTTATCGCGTCGGAGTAACTCATGAGGAGCATTTTTAATGTTTTTCCTCACCTCCGATTGCGATGGCCCGATCGCGCAATCCAATGGCCACGCTCTTCCCCACACCCTCTGAAGCAGTGAAACCAAATAACGCAGGATTTTATAATGTAGTTTTTGTATTGTGCAGGTGTTTGAATGATTTTCCATCATATTAAAGAGTCTGAGGTTTGAACCTGGAGTTTAATGGGACGGAGCGAATACAATGAATTGTGCTATCCCCGGGTTAACCCCACGGTCAATCACTGTACAAAACCGGAGCAGTTTTGATCGCACCGCCTTTGAAAGGAAAGCTGTATTCCCCGTTTGGACACGATCAATGCCGCAGGCCGACACGTGGCCTTGAGCGGTTTGGAGATACCGCCCTCCTCGGGCGTTAAATATTGACTGTGAGCTCAGCGCGATATCGGCGTACGCCGTCTGATCTGAGGCTGGCTCATCGGACGGTGATTGCGCTCACAAGAAGCTCGGGGGATAAATTAAGGTATGGCGTGACCCATGGCCCACAGTCAAATTGCCCGGTGGTCCCCAACGCCTAGTCAGCATACCTGTCAGCGCACACGCGGCAGCAACCGATTGGAGCGGGTCTCGTTTGATTGCTCGCATAGTCGTGAAGGCCGGACCCGATAAGCTTTATAAAGCAGATTTCATAAAAATTTCGGGTCACACTTGGGTTGACGTCAGCGGGCCCCAAAACGGACTCGGGGAGCTTTATATGGCAGATTTCATAAAAATTTCGGGTCAGAAACACCCTGACGTCAGCAAGTCCCTTTCGTGACCCGAAATGGTTATACAGCTTGGTTTTATCAAAAGTTTTGAAGTCCGTGGTATGTTATTCGATAAACGGTGATTATATGGTTTTTTCATTATAATGAAGAAAAAACCGAAGGCTGGGGTTTCAATTCTCGCGCATTCGATTTATTAAAGAGAGGTCATCAATGATTTAAATTTCCGTGCCTCGTCAATACTCCAAAGGCATTGATGCCTCACGAGCCCTGCGCAACACTGCACACCAACAAAACACAGTAAATAAATCAAAATCAAAGAGTATCAGTGTCGAAGACAGAACGCACTAGAATGGAAGATTGAAGACAGATCTGTAGGGGATTACGGCTAAGATTGATTATCAAAAGCCTAATCCTCCCAATTAAAACACATTTTAAAGAAAATCATAAGTGTTTTATCAAACAGGAAAGCCTCCACCGCCACATCTGAGGCAAATTGATTCCTCCCAGCTACCACAGTGCCTCCTGTGCCTCAAAGCATTCAAACAGAGGCTGAAGTTATTGATCAAGATCAGATATTTGCCTCAGCGCAGCCAGAGAGTTAATTCTGCAAATAAACTTAATGAAAAAATATCAGCAGAGTTACTTGGACACAACACAGAGCCTCAAAAGTCAATAAGAGCTCCCGCTGAGCTTAATCTTAGATTAAAAAAAAAACATTAATATGGTCAGAACACCTGTAAACTTCTTCATCGAGCCACCCAAAGGCCGAGAAACCATTAAGACTGTATTAATTATCTTTGGAGATCTTTTATCAGATCTCACCTCCTCATTCTTCTATAAATACTACTGGAGAAGATGAGAGAGGGGTTGGTTGAGTTGGTTGCTGAACTTTGAAATGTAATTGAGCTTGAGACTTCTACTTGTAAATAGTGTTTACTGGCTCTTGGAGCTCTGCTTGTGATAGATAAGTTAGTTTGGGAAGTGTAGATGATTGCTAAGCTAAAGCATTGGACTTAGAGCTGTAACTGGTTTGCAGCATCAATACAAGCTGATTTATGGGATCCTGGTCTATGTCGACGGTGATGTTATTTCTTATTGTAAATTGTTATTTTATTTCTGTTTTCACTGTGTTCATCTTCTCTTATAAAGATCAGCATGCATAGAGTTAGGACCTACTATATATCAGTGCCCATCTCTGACTGAAAATCTTTATCTTCATGTTTTCTTCCAAATCTGTGTTATTTAGGAATGATTTAATTTAGTTTAAGCATAGGAATGCTGGCTTTCCCTCGTCCTACTGTCTTAGCTAAATATTGTTCTTGGATGTTATTTTCAGTATATGTTAAGTAGAGATGAACTAAGGAAGATATGGTGTGCCCTGGTCCTAGTTTTATCCCCAAAGACTGTCTGAATGTTTCCCTTGGAATGTGTCAAAAGTTGGCTAGTTTCTAAGTACTTACTAGATCTTAGGCCATTCTGTGTTATCTTTGTGTTTGTCTTGACAGTAACCAAGTAAAGCAGAGCGAGGAGAGGATTTGTGGTGAGCCCGACCCGCTAGTTTCTACTCCAACAGTTGCCTTCAAGTTTCCCTCTGTTTTTATATGTTTTCTATGGAAAGTATATCAAAGGCTGGCTAGTTTCGAAGTACTTACCAGATCCTGGATTGCTTTTATGTTTTTCTTAAGTGTTTTTCAAAAGCTGGCTAGTTTCAAAGTACTTACCAGATCCTGGGCTACTCTTTGTTCTTCATTTGTTTAATTCCCCTTCTTTTTGTATCATTTCATTCCATAAATCAAATTTCAAAGAGATCCTTAGACATAGATGACTTGCCCCATGGACCACTCTTGAACCTGATTGTTTCAATTAAACCCTATTATGACTCCATAGCCCAATGGACTAAAACCTGCAATTATCTATCTTCTTGGCCAAAGCTTGTTCTGTTTGCTTGCAATTTCTCACCTTTGAAACTCTTTGCATTTAGAACTTTCCACCTCAAACAGTGATCATGCTCAACCATCCAAAAACAAGCAAAACTCTCGGCCTTCATAACTAGCCTAATATCATTACCCAAAACTTCAAAGAAAAATCCATCTTTGCACTTATTGGAGAGATCCCTCTCCGAATTCAGGAGGGCTAGATCCTAGAATCCCAAAGTGGTTGAAACGATGTTGTTTCTGTGATTGGACTTTGCCAATCTTGCTAATTACAGATTCCTAACATTTCTGGCGACTCCGCTGGGGACTTTTGAGTTATTGTTTTGTTGAATACGTTAGATATTTCAAAAACCCCTTGATTTAATGACATTTGTCTGTTAGTTGGTTGAACCGTTAGGCATAACATCTCTGGCCAACAAACATTGTGTAGTGAGTAAAAAGCAGCGTTTTCAAGCACTACCAAGAAATGGTAATCATGATAAAACTTGTTTGAATCAGTGACAAACTAGGCAAACCCTAGGATTCTCATAAGGCTTTATCTAACCTTGAAAAATCAGCTGGCTTAGCCACAAGAGTAGACTGTCTTTGTCTCATAACCGTAGCTAAGTTTTGAAATAGATTTAAAACACTCTTAACAACCAATAGGACTGCAAAATAACTCAAAAAACATCCAAAAATGTTTCAGATTGGTATCTAATCAACATGGTAGTGGACCATAAAACCTTTTACCTCTGAAAAAGAGCTAAAAACTTCCACTTGGCGACTCCACAATCCTCAACAGACCTTAAGACTCCACTGGGAAGAACCCTTATTATTATAACATCATTCAAACTCAGTTAGAGGACTGTAGGATTAAAATTTGTGTAAACAGATTAGTTGACCTTTTAAAGACTGTCATACCTGGTTGAACTTTTCTTGTTTATTTGGGTCTAAAAAACACAGCATAGTGGCTCCTAGAAAGATTCACACTAGAGCCTATCCTGACCCTGATCAACCTGAGATAGTTGATAACCCAGAAAGTATCCTTAGGAAGTCTCCTAGGATTAAATTATCCACTGTTTTCAGATCACCCTTGAGAGTTAATTCAGTTCCTGAAAATCTTTCAGCTCTACAACAATCACAAGTTGACCTAGTAAATCCCTTTAGAACTAGGTCATTCGATGATATAGCTCAGCTAGATTCTGAGTCTTCACTTTCATCTCCTGAAACAAGTGAACATCTTGGTAGTAGGGAAACAACACCTCCTGATTTACATTTCCTTCACAATTTAGGTGTCTCTCATCCAAGATCAGCTCAGCAATCTATTGCTGTACCATCCACATCCCTTCATCCTACATCCACTGTCCAAACCACTCCACTTCAGCCCACTTTTCCTTTTGTTAATCCACCTCTTGTGAATCCACCCCCACCACATATCATGGCAACATGGTATGCTCCCTTAGTCCTTCTTGTACCATTAATCAATCTCCCACAGTGCTATCCGTCCAAAATTCCATTGTATGATGCTAGTAATGCTACAACTGTATCACAACATGTGGATAAGATGAATGATTACTTTGACAGAAATGAAATTGATGATGATTCTGTCAAGCTTAGATTATTTGCTCAAAGTCTGGGGGGAGAAGTAAGAAAATGGTTTAAAGGCTTAACCCCCCATAGTATCAATGATCTCCAAGCCTTCCATCAGACATTCTTAAACAAATCGGAAGTAAAGAAGAATCCTCTTCAAGTCCTTTCTGATTACAAGAACCTCCATAGAAACACAGGGGAAAGTGTACAAGCTTATTGTACCAGATTCAACAGTGTATACAATGCACTTTCCCCAGATCTAAAGCCTCCACAAGGCTCAACATTAAACAAGTTTCCTGAGGGGTTTGACCCCGAGATGGCCTATCAGCGGAGAGAGAGAGATCTTGCAACTCTTGAAGAGATGCAAAAATGAGCTCTTGCTGTGGAAGTAAACTTAATGGAGAAGAGAGCAAGAATGAAAAATGAGAAGAGAGTGTCTTTTAGAGAGGAAAACACACCTTGTACTTCCAACTCAAAGATGGAGAGAATGATGGAAGAGATGATGAAGAAAATGAGCATCCTTGAGAGAGCACAAGCCAGTCAAAACCAAACTGCTCCTCAAAACAGAAACCATAACTAGAATCAGAATTTTAGAAGGAACCAACCTCCAAATAGACCTAGGGAAGATGATCAACAGATCACTCCTCCCTTTCATCAAAACTATGTAAGTGAGGTTGAGGAAACAGATGAGATAACAGAGGAAGATGATATCAACATGCTGGGGGTAGATAATGATGACTTTGAAGTCCATTATGATAGAAAACAAGGTCTTTATACACCTTATGATGACAAAAGAGATGATGATGAAAATTATTATCAAGACATGGAAAATGTCGTCATAGAGTCTCAAAGAGAATATGACCTTAGAAGCAAAACTAGTCAACAAACTCCCAACACCAAAACCTCTGACAAATCTTCACAAAAAAACACTGCAACCAAGCCTAAAGTTGTCAAACAAAAGGACAAAACAGTAGCTGTGAATTCTGATAATGGTAAAGAGAAAGGCACTCAAAACAATGAAAAACAGAGTGCAAACATTAGTAGTATTAACACTTCAGCTAGTACTCCTGTTAAAGCCATTTTGTCAAATGTAAATAGAACAAATCAGCAAGCTGATGTTGCTGATAGACTAGCAGCTAGTAAGGCTGAGACAAGTTCTTCAAAGAACCAAGTTCCTTTCAGCCTAGAGCAGGAAATTTCAAAGATCAAAATCTCTGTACCCCTGACTGAGTTAGCTGCCCAGAATGTATATAGGACCCAAATTTTGAAGGCTTTGAATATTGAGGATAATAATGACACAGTCAATCTTAATGATGACCAGCCCTAGCTTATTTTTGGTCCAAAGATTGAAGGTATGTATCAAGAGGGACCTGTTCCTCCCTTTTATGTGAGTTTAAACGTTCATGACAAAATTTTGCACAACGCTATGCATGATTCTGGGGCTTCTCATAATTTAATGCCTAAAGCTGTCATGGAGAGCCTAGGCCTTGAAATCACCAGACCTTACAAAGACCTTTACTCCTTTGACTCAAGCAGAGTAAAATGTTTAGGATTAATCAAAGACCTCTGCGTTAACTTAGCACAGATTCCAGCCAAATGCTTAGTCATGGATATTGTTGTGGCTGATGTGCCCCCAAAGTATGGAATGTTGTTATCTAGTTCTTGGGGAGCTAAGTTACAAGGAACTATGCAGATGGACATGACCTATGCGACCATTCCTGTTTTCAATCAGACAAGAAAACTTTACAGGGAATCTCATATGCAATACACAGTTACAAGCCAAGACAGACCACAGAACTCTCCCCTTTATTCTATAAACACAGGCCTGGATTCATTTATCCTTTTCAATGATGAAACTTTCAGTGAACAAGTGACCTTGTCTGATTTAATGACAGATAGAGAGGAGGATGAAGATAACCTAGGAGTGTCAGAACAGTTTGCTGAACCTGTAAACTCTAGCAAACAAAACACAGGTCTTGAGCTACAAGTCATGCGTCCATTGCTCTTAAACCTTGACAATCAAGAAAACCACCCTCGACATGGCGAAAAACCTGCGGAGTTTAAACAAATCCAACTAAGTGTTGATATTCAACAACAATCAGAGAGCACGTTAGTTGAAGAGGACAGTAACCAGGATGAAACTGAAAATAGTCCTCTGTGGAGTATGTCTTTTGACGGGTCATGCACTAGAACTAACGCTAGTGCAGGGGTTTGGATTTGCAACACTGAAAACAACCACACAGAAAGCATTTCCTGCAAATTAAACTTTCAGTGTTCTAACAACATAACAGAATATGAATCCCTTCTCTTAGGCTTACGATTGTTGAAGAAGTTAGGAGCCAAAAGAATCAATGTGTATGGGGATTCAGAGTTAGTCATTAGGCAAGTCAATGGGGAGTATAACGCAAATCATCCCAGACTTAGGGCCTACCGAAATGATGTCATGGATCTCTTAAAAACGTTCGAGGAGTCCAAACTGATTTTTATCCCAAGAAAAAGAAATATTGTCGCCCACAATTTAGCCTTTGCAGCTAGAACATGCTTAACACCATATGAAACCAAAGACTGCACAACTCAGATAAAATTTAGACCAGCCGTGCCTGATAATGAAAAGTATTGGCAGGTGTTTGACGGAGACAAACAAATAGAAGACTTCATGCAATTCAGAAATGAATTCGAACTAAACAGTTCGGACTCAGATTATGATACAGACTGCAGTGAAGAAAATTTTTTTGGTGAAGAAGAGCTGTCTCCTGAGCTTGTCAATATTAATCTTCTGACTAGAAAACTTAAAAAAAAAACACAATTGAATGCAGAGTTAGAAACAGAGGAGTTAGAAACTCTGCACTCTAAAGATGAAAGTTTGCCAAAGGGTCTGGCACCTTTACAAGAGTTGTTCGATTTTAACGATGTGGCCAGTAAGCCAAAACTGGAACCTGTAGAGACTGAAGTGGAAGAGTGCAATATAGGCAGCGAACTTAAACCAAAAATGATTAAACTGTCTAAAACTTTACCAGCTCACATTAAACTCAAATACATAGAGCTGTTCAAAGAATTTTCTGATGTTTTTGCGTGGAGTTACGAAGATCTTAAATCCTACGACACTGAAATAATACAACACAAAATCCCTCTCAAAGAAAACCAAAAACCGTTCAAACAGAAACTGTGCAGAATTAACTCTGTTCAGTTGCCTCTGGTTGAGAAGGAAATCAGGAAAATGTATGAAGTTGGTATTATTGTCCCTATTAGATATTCTGAGTGGGTGTCTAATCTGGTGTCGGTTAGGAAGAAAACTGGAGAGATCAGGCTTTGTATAGACTTTAGAGACTTAAACAAAGCTTCATTAAAGGACAACTACCCTTTACCTAAGATAGATCATATTTTACAGAGGGTGGTAGGGTCTAGAAGAATTTCTTTGCTTGATGGCTACTCAGGGTACAATCAGATCTTAGTTCACCTTGTTGATCAATTAAAGACAACCTTTACTATACCATGGGGCACTTTCATGTATGTGAAAATGCCCTTTGGTCTAATGAATGTTTGAGCAACCTTTCAGAGAGCCATGGACATAGCATTCTCCGAAGAGTTAGGCTACTTCATCATTATATACCTTGATGATGTTACTGTGTTTTCAAAAACAGATGAAGAGCACTTAGCACATTTAAGAATAGTCTTTGGGAGATGCAGGAAGTTTGGGATATCTTTAAGCCCTAAGAATAGTCTTTGGGAGATGCAGGAAGTTTGGGATATCTTTAAACCCTAAGAAAACACTATTTGGGCTCCAAGAAGGTAAACTTCTTGGGCACATCATATCAGAAGAGGGTATTAAGATAGATCCCAAAAGGATTGAGGCCATATTGCAAATCTCTCATCCTCGAAACATCAAGGAGTTGCAATCTTTCATTGGGAAGATTAACTTTTTGAGAAGGTTCATCCCCAACTTGGCTGAGCTTCTTAGAAATATCACAAACATGTTAAAGAAGGAGCAAGGGGTAAAATGGACCTTGGAAGCAAAGAAGTCCTTTGAGCTAGTGAAACAAGCGTTAATCAAAACACCGGTTCTATAAGTCCTGATTTTTCAAAAGATTTTTATATTTTTTCATTTGCATCAGAACATACCATAGCTGCTGTCATTTTACAGAAAAATCCACAAGGAAAAGAGCAGCCTATTGCATTCTTTGGCAAGGCATTGAGGGATGCCCCTCTGAAGTATAACATTATGGAGAAGCAAGCTTTTGCTTTGGTTAAAGCTTTGAAAGACTTCAGAGTATACATCCTTCACTCACACATCATTGCCTTTGTTCCAAATTCAGTTGTTAAAGACATTCTAACACAGGACCCAGATGGTAAGAGAGGTAAGTGGATTGCTGTTATTCTTGAATATGATTTAGAGATAAAACCCACTAAACTCATCAAAGGCCAAGGTCTAGCTAGGTTGATCGCTGAAACCAATTTTGAAGTTCTCGATATTAATATGATTAATGCTTTAGATGAACAAGAGGAAATCTCAACTCCCATTGTTGAAGATCATTTTATGAATTCCTCTTGGTATGCTGATATTATTTATGTTTTGCTTAATTTAAATACACCTCCTGGTTTGACAAAGACAAAGGCAAGGTTTCTAAAGTTAAAAGATGTAAACTATTGCATTGTAGATAAATGTCTTTATTGGAAAAATGCAAGTGGTGTATTGCTTAAATGTTTGCCTGAGTATGATGCAGAGAAGGTTAAGCACGAGTTCCATGAAGGAGAGTGTGGAGGTCATTTATACTGGAAGACAACAGCCAACAAAATTTTGAGGGCTGGTTTCTATTGGCCAACTCTCTTTCCTGATATACACAAGATGATCATTGCCTGTCATAAATGTCAACTTTTTGAAGGCAACAGAAAACTGCTACCCCTACCTCTGCATCCAATCACTGTTGAAGTCCCTTTTCAACAATGGGGACTTGACCTCATAGGAGAAATCCATCCACCATCTTCTGCTCAGCATAGATGGATTCTCACTGCCACAGACTATTTCACTAAGTGGATAGAAGCCATACCTTGTAGGCAAGCCAATGATTCTGTTATTATAAAATTCATAGAGAATAATATTCTCTCTAGATTTGGCTCTCCTACTAAGATCACCACTGATAATGCATCAGCATTTGGATCAAAGAAGATGGTTGAATTCTGCCACAGATATCAGATAACATTGGGGCATTCCACGGCCTATTACCCTCAAGGTAATGGACTTGTAGAATCCTCAAACAAGAGTTTAATGAACATAATCAAAAAACTGTTGGAGGACAACAAAAAGTCTTGGCACACAAAGCTAGTTCATGCACTTTGGGCTGACAGATTGACTTTGAAGAAATCTTTTGGCATGTCACCTTTCCAGCTTGTGTATGGTACTGATGCAATTTTTCCAAACATCCTTGGTATACCAGTGATGAAGTTGATTCAAGAGTTGCAAACTGAAGATAATGACATGATCAGAAGAATAAATCAGACCATTCATCTTCAACAAACCAGAGAGGAAGTTTATAACAAAGCATTACAGAAGTAGGACGACATTAAAAAGCTTTTTGACAGAAGAACAAAGGCCAACAATTTCAATATTGGGGACAAAATTTTGAAGTGGGACTCAAGGAGGGAAGACAAGGGCAAGCATGAAAAATTTGACAACTTGTGGCTTGGCCCTTACTCCATCCATTCAGTTGTTGGTAATAATGCCTATTTCTTGCAAGAATTGAATGGAGCAGAATTGTTTGGGGGTTCTGTCAATGGCAGGATGCTTAAGCATTACTTCTCTTGATCCATGATATGTTCTGAAAGCCTTTTTATCTTTTGTCTCATTGTAAATACTTCACCCATCATTGCATTCAAAGTTATTCAAATCAAAAGTACAAAAACAAAGAAAGAAATAAAAGAGGGCAGATTGTAAAAACAAGAAAGGTATAGCCCCATACCAAAAAGAGAAACAAATCTAAAAGTGTGCAAGCTCAAATGCCACTCCTAAAGAACACACTTCTAGTTAGTCAAACAGCCTAATCTTGACTAATTAGTTTTAAATTTTCTGCTGATAGGATAGTGAATTCGATTTGCCAAACTGTTTAATCTTGGCTTATCAGTAGATAGTTTAGGATAGAAATTAAAGGTTCAAACATGCTCAAAATTTGAACCTAAGTTTCCAAAGAGAATGACTCAAATCTGTTTCAAATTCTGAGTCAAAAAAGATGTAAATCTGGTTCCAATTAGCTCAAGATCTGAACCAGAGGACAAGGAAAAACAACGCAAACAAACGTCAAAATAGAGCTGTAAAAAAGATGAAGGAAATGCATTGAAAATTCAGATCTTAAACCTTCCATTTTGATTTAAAATTCTGCAAAATAATATCTATGTGCAGTTTGTTTCTATGCCATAGATCAGCAACAAGTTAGATTGTTCAATCCTGACTTGTATGCTTTTGAATTTCTGTTTTAGAATTTAGTGAATAAAATCTGTTGGACAGTTTAATCTCAACAGGTAGTAGATTAGGTAGAGAATCATATGGGCTCAACTGTTTAATCTGAGTCCATGGAGAAATAAGGAGTAGAAATAGATTAGATTTCCTGCTTTCAAAAGAATAAAATGTTGTGAAAAGAGTTTGCCAATCCAAGTGCACTCTAATGAAGGAAGAAATGTTAGATCTGTAGGAATGGGTAGGCAGAAAACTTGTTGATGAAAGATCCATTGTTTTTATGGCTGCTAATATGTTTTCAGATAATGCAAGTCTGAAGTTCTTGATGCCTTCAAGAAGGCACCATCCCCAAGTGGAGCCACTGTTAGCCACCTATGAAATTTGTTATACCAAAAGGTGGCTAAATCTTTTTTTGGAGCCTTCAAGGAACAAATTTTATTACAAAAAGTGTTGGCTCTTGAAGACTCTTGAAGTCCTCATGCCTCTGTCCAAAATCTTCCCTACTATGCCCATTTTACACTCTAGAATTCTGCTAATTTCATGAGAAAAGACTGCTGCAAAATCCCTTTTTCCCTCTCCTCCATTAAGAAAACTAACCTTCATTTTGCTCCCCTTTTCCTCCATAAAACCCTCTATGTTCATGATTCCCCTTCTTCCATTCTTAAAAATCATTTTCTACATAGTTTAAAACTCGTTTTGAACTATATCGAAACCCCCAAAATCCATCTAAACATCTTGGAAATGTCCTAAAAAACAAGTATTTTGACTATGGGTTTAAGCCCCTTTGGGCCAAAAATCCAAACCATCTCCCCTCCATGTGCCCCAGCGCTTGAAACAAGTGCTAAGGTCCTGAGCGCTTATCGCGTCGGAGTAACTCATGAGGAGCATTTTTAATGTTTTTCCTCACCTCCGATTGCGATGGTCCGTTCGCGCAATCCAACGACCACGCTCCTCCCCACACTCTCTGAAGCAATGAAACCAAATAACGCAGGATTTTATAATGTAGTTTTTGTATTGTGAAGGTGTTTGAATGATTTTCCATCATATTAAAGAGTCTGAGGTTTGAACCTGGAGTTTAATGGGCCAGAGCGAATACAACGAATTGCGTTAGCCCCAGGTTAACCCCACGGTCAATCACTGTACAAAACCGGAGCAGTTTTGATCGCACCGCCTTTGAAAGAAAAGCTGTATTCCCCGTTTGGATGCGATCAATGCCACAAGCCGACACGTGGCCTTGAGCGGTTTGGAGATACCGCCCTCCCCGGGCGTTAAATATCGACTGTGAGCTCAGCACGATATCGGCGTACGCCGTCCGATCTGAGGCTGGCTCATCGGACGGTGATCGCGCTCACAAGAAGCTCGGGGGATAAATTAAGGTATGGCGTGACCCATGGCCCACAGTTAAATTGCCCGGTGGTCCCCAATGCCTAGTCAGCATACCCGTCAGCGCACACGCGGCAGCAACCGATTGGAGCGAGTCTTGTTTGATTGCTTGCATAGTCGTGAAGGCCGGACCCGATAAGCTTTATAAAGCAGATTTCATAAAAATTTCGGGTCACACTTGGGCTGACGTCAGTAGCCCCAAAACGGACCCAGGGAGCTTTATATGGCGGATTTCATAAAAATTTTGGGTCACAAACACCCTGACGTCAGCAAGTCCCTTTCGTGACTCCGAAATGGTTATACAGCTTGGTTTATCAAAAGTTTTGAAGTCCGTGGTATGTTATTTGATAAACGGTGATTATATGGTTTTTTCATTATAATGAAGAAAAAACCGAAGGCCGGGGTTTCAATTCTCGCGCCTTCGATTTATTAAAGAGAGGCCATCAATGGTTCAAATTTCCGCGCCTCGTCAATACTCCAAAGGCATTGATGCCTCACGAGCCCTGCGCAACACTGCACACCAACAAAACATAGTAAATAAATCAAAATCAAAGAGTATCAGTGTCGAAGACAGAACACACCAGAATGGAATATTGAAGAGAGATCTGTGGGGGATTACGGCTAAGATTGATTATCAAAAGCCTAATCTTCCCAATTAAAACACAGTTTAAAGAAAATCATAAGTGTTTTATCAAACAGGAAAGCCTCCACTGCCACATCTGAGGCAAATTGATTCCTCCCAGCTACCACAGTGCCACCTGTGCCTCAAAGCATTCAAACAGAGGCCGAAGTTATTGATCAAGATCAGATATTTGCCTCAGCGCAGCCAGAGAGTTAATTCTGCAAATAAACTTAATGACAAAATATCAGCAGAGTTACTTTGTCACAACACAGAGCCTCAAAAGTCAATAAGAGCTCCCACTAAGCTTAATCTTAGATAAAAAAATAAACATTAATACGGTCAAAACACCTGTAAACTTCTTCATCGAGCCACCCAAAGGCTGAGAAACCATTAAGACTGTATTAATTATCTTTGGAGATCTTTTATCAGATCTCACCTCCTCATTCTTCTATAAATACTACTGGAGAAGATGAGAGAGGGGTTGGTTGAGTTGGTTGCTGAACTTTGAAATGTAATTGAGCTTGAGACTTCTACTTGTAAATAGTGTTCACTGGCTCTTGGAGCTCTGCTTGTGATAGATAAGTTAGTTTGGGAAGTGTAGATGATTGCTAAGCTAAAGAATTGGACTTAGAGCTGTAACTGATTTGCAGCATCAATACAAGCTGATTTATGAGATCCTGGTCTATGTCGACAGTGATGTTATTTCTTATTGTAAATTGTTATTTTATTTTTGTTTTCACTGTGTTCATCTTCTCTTATAAAGAACAACATGCATAGAGTTAGGACCTACTGTATATCAGTACCCTTCTCTGACTGAAAATCTTTATCTTCATGTTTTCTTCCAAATCTGTGTTATTTATGAATGATTTAATTTAGTTTAAGCATAGGAATGGTGACGTTCCCTCGTCCTACTGTCTTAGCTAAATATTGTTCTTGGATGTTATTTTCAGTATATGTTAAGTAGAGATGAACTAAGGAAGATATGGTGTGCCCTGGACCTAGTTTTATCCCCAAAGACTGTCTGAATGTTTCCCTTGGAATGTGTCAAAAGCTGGCTAGTTTCAAAGTACTTACTAGATCTTAGGCCATTCTGTGTTATCTTTGTGTTTGTCTTGACAGTAACCAAGTAAAGCAGAGCTAGGAGAGGATTTGTGGTGAGCCCGACCCGCTAGTTTCTACTCCAACAGTTGCCTTCAAGTTTCCCTTTGTTTTTATATGTTTTCTATGGGAAGTATATCAAAGGCTGGCTAGTTTCGATGTACTTACCAGATCCTGGATTGCTTTTATGTTTTTCTTAAGTGTTTGTCAAAGGCTGGCTAGTTTCAAAGTACTTACTAGATCCTGGGCTACTCTTTGTTCTTCATTTGTTTAATTCCTCTTCTTTTTGTATCATTTCATTCCATAAATCAAATTTCAAAGAGATCCTTAGACATAGATGACTTGCCCCATGGACCACTCTTGAACTTGATTGTTTCAATTAAACCCTATTATGACTCCATAGCCCAATGGACTAAAACCTGGAATTATCTATTTTCTTGGCCAAAGGTTGTTCTGTTTGCTTGCAACTTCTCACCTTTGAAACTCTTTGCATTTAGAACTTTCCACCTCAAACAGTAATCATGTTCAACCATCCAAAAACAAGCAAAACTCTTGGCCTTCATAACTAGCCTAATATCATTACCCAAAACTTCAAAGACAAATCCATCTTTGCACTTATTGGAGAGATCCCTCTCCGGATTCAGGAGGGCTAGATCCTAGAATCCCAAAGTGGTTGAAATGATGTTGTTTCTGTGATTGGACTTTGCCAATCCTGCTAATTACAGATTCCTAACAGTTTGCATCCGCTTGTACATCATAGTTCAAAAAATATATGTATTTTGGTTACATCCTTAGACACCATGTCTCTAAAAAAATATGCAGAAATGAAACCTAGGAGTCTAATCCGCATGGTGCTCATGATAGCACGTCACTTCCCGTATGACACACCTTAGTAGTCAATGGATGTGGTTAGACACTCCTGCAGTGTGCCTCTGATAAGCACGATGAACGTCCTCGAATCTCACATAGTCTGGGATCCCACTTGTGAGTCCCTCCAAGTTGCGCGCGATTTCTTCCTCATCGCTTCCCTTGCCATGAGGGGCTGCTTCGAAATCTCGTGGGACTCTCCGAGCTATGGGGAACATCCCCGCGGGTCTCTCTGGTCCAACATTTGCAACACATGAGTAAATATCATAACACATATACAAAAAAATCATAATACTCATAAAAATTAAAAAAATGAGTTTTTACCTCTGTCCTCCTCCCAGTAGTCCCCTTCCGGAAGTGGAAGGTCCAGATCCTCCCTGAAATCGGTGTTGGTATACGGCCAATCCTCCACTACGATGAGTTGTCGGCGCAACCAGTCAAAGAACTCTGGTCTCCACGACATGTGTTGTCCACCTCCTGATCGAGGCATCAACTCTGCCCAACAGACCATCCGTGGCTCTCGTGCTGGTGGCATAGGTACAACCACTTCCTGGCGTTGGAATATCGACAACCGTTCCAGGATGAACGGTATCAAGATGGACCCATATCCAAACTACTTCAACTTAGCCTTTTTACATTTGGTTAGGTGACGTTTCCGTCCAATTCAAGATGGTTGGAGCCATGCAATCTATGACCAGTTGGAGCTATGCCTTTGTAGCTTCAAGGGGAGCCTGAGGTCCGACAGCCCGAGTAATGGTATGTAGCACCACTCTTAGTGGTCATTCGGGCCTATCTGAATGTTTAGCTTGCCACTCTTAGATGATTTCTTTGTTCCATGACAAACTCTATCTATCAACATACCCATGCTCTTTCCAAAAGCCCGAGTACCTGTCAGCAGTGTTTTCTCTCCCCTCCGCGACAATCCAGTTATGAAGAAGATGTCGGAGACCTCTATCTCCAGTTCTTGGTCATGAATGAGGAATTTCTCTCGGTCAGTGTCCCATACACTAATCAAGTATTGTAGCAGCTCTAGCTGAGCTCTCAAACATGCGGTCATGAAGAATTTCAGGAGCCCACAGTTTCTTAGGGCATCCATGCATGCATCATTTCCCATGGCCTGTTCATCCTCTTCCCCATGCTCCCACTCTTTCCACTCTATGACCATTTTTAACTACTGATATTCCTGCAAAACTAAATGCAAAGATTCTATTAGCCACATGTTAAAATTTGAATCGGTTTGGTCGAGACATTTTGAAGGAAATGGAGAAAAAATTGGGCGCGACGTTCGGCGCCACTGTTTTCCAAACAACATCGCCGAATGATGCCTTTCCATTCAAAAAATCAGGAGTTGGGTGCGACTCCGTGCCCATAATAGGCGCCGACCGCCACGGCCAAGATTTTTTCAATCCCTCCCACAAATGCATTAAAACCATAAAAACGAATAAAAAATGGATCAAATAGCAGGAAAATTTTATAGCTCTTACCTGGAAGAAACGGATTTGTTAATGACCTCCTGGATTGCCTGCAGTCAGCTCCCCAACTTCACAGTGGAAACCCGTAAAAATTCTCACAAGAAGGTGAAAAGGTAAAAGTAAATTGTTTTTACTATTTGCATTGTTTTATAGCCTTTTGTTAATTTTGGGCAACTAGGTCCAAACTCCATGTTGTACTACTCAAGTGATGATGCCAATATTTTTATTGGACTCCTCTTTCAGAGAAGTGCAAGATTGATCTAAAGATCATCTTGATCGAATGAGCAGAACATTTATTTTGAATTTATTCCACTTATGTGCAAGGTCGGCCATAATTGTAATGGAGCCCCAACAGATGTGTTACACACCCTCACAGATGGATATATATTGGATAGACTTGGAGTTCATTTCATCGTCCACTCATCACACACTTCTCTCTTGTGTCTGATTAGTTTGATCATCTTTTGAAGGCTTTTATTCTCACACGTGTGGAACAACAGCTAGGGTTTTTTGTACAGATCTGTCTAGGGTTTCAGCGCAGGTTTGACCAGCGTTGACTTTGGTCAATGCTTGGTCCATTTGACCTCAAACTCCACCAAACTTCCGATTTCTGAAGTTCGCATTCATTGGCACAAAAAACCGAGGCTAGACGTTCACCTTTGACCTACTGCGTTGACCTTTTGCTGCTGCTATTTTGCGTTGACCGTTGACTGGACAACATTAACTTTCATTGACTTTGGGTTGACTTTTGTGGAGTTGTCTTGAGGGTTGTGTGACACTTCTTGCTGGCTGACCGTGAGGAGACTTTGCTGGTTGAAGCATCTTGTTGACCGCCGTAACGCACCACAACACGTATATTTTGTTGATCAAGTTAAGTATATTTTTGGCTTGTCTTCCATCGATCTATTCGTATGTTCTATCAACATTTTACTTTCATGTTTATGTAATTGCTATTTGGTATTGGGTTTGAAGTAAAGTTGCATCAAGCATAGAACATCTTAAAAAATTTACACCTTTTTTAACCATAATTGGGTTTTTGGGCACCTTTTTCGATTATTTTTTATTATTTTTCTCGAAAATGGGTTTTACGTTTGTTTCTTGTGCAACAACAGGTCCTAAAATTGGTGGACACGAGTTGTATTTTATTAATTTTTTGGACTCGGTAAAAACACGAAAAAGTCACCCCGTGGAGTCATCTTTCAGCGCTTTTCTGACTCTCAAAAATTGAAAAGATTGCCGAGACTCTTGTCGTTTTGAACTCGCTAAAAGTTGTGAAACGTCATCTGCCCAATATACGTTTACCCCTTTTTCGGGCTGGGACAGATTATTTACGAAAAAGAAATACCTTAGTTGAACATGGCTAAGAGGTTCTCTCGGGTATTGTTTTCTACCTTTTCAGATCTGAGAGACTACCTACGAGAAGGGAACTTCTAGAGTTTTTTTTCTGCTTCTTTTAAAACTCTCTAAACATGAAAAGACGCCGAGTTTTCCCTTTGTCAGACTCGTTAAAACTAAATGACATCGGAAGCCGTCACCATGACGTTACTGAGTTCCTCCTTCCTAGGGCTCGTAAAATGTACTAGGATGGATTTGTCTGAAGGACAAGCTTACATGACAAGCATATGCTATCCCCTTCAAACTTGTTTTTAAAAATAATTGGGGTACTCGCCAGAAATGGTGGGGGAAAATGGAACTAGTTGTTAGTTGTGTCAGCAGTATGCCGCTCTTGAACATGACACTTGTCTGCAGTTCGTGTCAGGTTGGGGACATCCCACGTTCGTCATTTTGCCTCCATGGGTTTGGGTGATCCGTTTTGACCTCTCATCTGCTCTTTGCCTCATCATCATGACCTCAAATCCCTTGATGTCAAATACTGCCAAATTCCGGAGTCATGTCGCCAATATGTTCAAGAGAAGTCCCTTTTCTAGTTTTCAACCCCCGATCCTATGTTTAGTCTTGATTCACGATCATCTTATTCCTCTGTCTTGTGTGGATGATGTGGGAAACATTATGGCCCTCCTTCGACTGATCACTTCCTGTCGACTTCAGCGTATTAACCAGGAAGCTGATCTAGAGACGCCCTTCTGGTACCTTTGAGCTTGCATGCCTCGATGGCAAGTTCTTCGCATTCGACGACAGGTTCTCATCATTGGCCTTCGATCAAGTGATTTCGCGGATGTTTGACTCCAGCTCATTGTTCACATTCTGTGGATTTTACTAGTAGTACCTTGAGAACCATTGTCATTATTGGTGGTTTCTCTCGCGCCTGTTAACAACTTTCATCATTCGCTGGTAATTAGGTGACTTTCTTGCATGTTCGACTTCGGGTCATTCATTCACATGCCTGAATTTGTACTTGTTCAATTTGAGACGGAGCGCAAGACCCTGGGTTTTGTCTGATGAAATCCAGGCTACGGGACGATTTGGTTTATCATGGCTGTATGCATGAGTCTTCTGGTTGGATGGATGCGACCATACCTGAGTCTATTTGATGATCCTTATCACTGGATGGCTGTATCCATACCTTGGATCTTATTACATGTTCTCTATTATGGATGGCTGCGCCCATATCTTGTATTCATGTATCAGAGATATCAGTCGTACTTGATCTTGTAGGTCCTCTGATGGCAACATTTTGGTTTGGGCATGTTTTCATAAAGCATTTCACCCCTCCCTCTCTCTCGAACTTCATGCTTTAGGGGTCATCTGTTACACATCATTTTGTCACCGCCCCTGGATTCCACATCCCGAATATTGGAGGACTAGTAGAGGGGATTTTCCTTCACAACACGCTTGTCTCTTATTGGCAAAGATCTGGCAATTTTTTTCCTTCACCTCCACTAACCAAATCGAACTGGAAAATCCAAGTTTTTTTTTTGCAAACCAAATCGGCCTCTAACAAGCAACTCACACTGCCTTTGTAAACTTGCATTGTCGACTAGTAATGCGCATTGGTTCTCCTTGAAGCTCGCATTGCCTCCAGAAAATCAATCCAATGAATTTCTTTGCCTCCAACAACTCCAGAAATCCACTCGCATTGCCTCCAAGAAATCAATTTGGAAATTAGCATTAACAAACAAGCCTCCAACAACTCACACTAGATAAATTTGTAATTTGCTTTGGCTGATTCGACCTCCCTCTTACAAAATAATACAACTTCCTTCCTTCTCTTGGAAAACAAAAATCTCTGTGAAGAATTTATCTAAAAATTCTCTCCTCAGTTTCTCTTGTTGAAACCCCGCTGTTGGTGTCCTCCACACTATCACTGCGTGTGAAAAATTCAAATCTGAATTACTACTACAATTATAGATTTATTTCTCCTACTTATTTCCACAATAAGTTATTTACAAAACCCTTCCAACAAATTTCGAAATAAACACTACTGCAGTCATCACTTGTATATAGAGAAAACAATAGTAAAATGCAAGCATAAGAACCAATCACAATGACACAGTTATTTTTGGACAACTGTCCTAGAAAAACCCAATATGGGAAAACCCGTGCAGCAGATGAGGGTTTATATATTAATCTTCAATAGTAAATTCTTTACAAGGAAAGACTGGCAGTCTAACTGAGAAAATTCATGAGAAAACACCTGAGATAAATTTTCATCAACGCTCTGGGGAATTTCCGACACTTTGAGGACTCATTGCCCCAGTTTGCGTCACCTCTACGTGTCTCTCTTCGCAGAGCCTGTGTGAGACTGCATCACCCTGTGTGAGCTCTCTGCGCCGCTGCTCAGTGCTACCCTCTCCGGCCTTCTGCGTCCTTCTTCCCTCGATCCCTAACACTGATGATGCCCTCTGCTTCCTCTGCCCTGCAACTCTCCCTTTGAAATCGAATTCTATTCCTTTAGAATCGACTTCCTCCGGGTTACTGAGTGTATGCCCGACTTACTTTCTAAATGACCCTCAAGCCTTCTTTTATAATCTTATCATTGAAGAATCAACAACCCAGATTAGAAGTTTAATCAATGGCTAAGATTAAAACTTGACTTGATCTTTGTTTTCTAGAAGATTCACACTGTTTTATTAATACCCAATAATTATTTAATTTCCCTAAGTTTAGACTCAGGGTCTCCATTAAAATAATCAATTATTTTAATAAAACATGAACCGAGTGAAATTTCCACAAACGGTTAATGGGTTCATTGGAATACTGGTGTCTAAGCCTCCTCATCAAATTTGAGACTTAGATCACTTTCTGATGCTACAAAATCAACACTCCCTCTTAGCGAGGAAAGTGTTCTAGCAATTTGCCTGCTGCATACTGCTCTGACTTTGAAGCATCCTCTGTGCTGCTGATGCTTGGTTGTTGCTGCCCCTCATCTCTGCGCTGCTGCCTTCTGTATTGCTGCCCATGACATTGCCACTGTCACTGCCTCATCTGTACTGCAGCGCCCTCTCAATTTTGCATCGGTCCATTTTTGCTATTGAATTGGATTCTTGATCATCCCCATCTTCTCTCTGAAGTAGACAAACTTTGTCTTTCCTAGAGCTTTAGTGAGGATGTCTGCAACCTATTCTCCTGTTGGAGTGTACTGCAATTGTACAACTCCCCACTGGACACAGTCTTTGATGAAATGACACCTGATGTCAATGTGCTTCGACCGATAATGAAACATCGGATTTTCAGAGAGCTTAATGCAACTTTGATTATCACATAGAATGCTGGTCGCTTCCATCCTTTCCTTGAGTAGATTTACAAGCAGCTTCCTAAGCCATATAGCCTTGCACGAAGTAGTGCTTGCAACCATATATTCCGCCTCAGCTGAGCTCAGAGTCACGAACTTCTGTTTCCTGCTGCACGAGGAGGTCATTCCTGATCCAACATTGAAACTGTACTCACTGGTACTTTTGCGATCTACTGGGCTCCCTACCCAATTTGCGTCAGTGAACCCACTCAATCTGATGTCATTGCCTCAGGTGTATCTCAATCCAAGATCGACTGTTCCCTGCAAATATCTGAGAACATGCTTGGTTGCTGCCCAATGTGCCCTCCTTGGTTCCACCATGAACTGACTGAGGGTGTTGATGACATAACAGATGTCTGGCTTAGTGTTGACGAGATACATCAGGGACACTATGAGTTGCATATACAAGGTAGGATCAGCCTTATCTTCTTCGGAAGTATCGATCTTCTTCCAGTAGGTGATCCTTGGTGTAGCCATGGGTCTACAATCCTCCATCTTGAACCTCTTCAAGGTTTCTGTAGCATATATCCTTTGACCAAGGAAGATCTCACGTTTCTGTTTCCAAACTTCCAACCCCATAAAATAATGCACCAGCCCTAGATCCTTCATGTCGAATTCTGTAGCTAAATTCTCCTTGCAGTCCTTGATGAGCCTAGATGATCCTGTTAGGAATAAATCATCTACATACAACATCAGTATCAGAGGCTCATCCCCAACTCTCAGATAGTAGAGATTGGAATCTGCGTCACTCTTGACGAATCCCTTCTTCTGCAAGTAGCTATTAATTCGACGATACCAAGCTCTAGGAGCTTGCTTAAGTCCATACAAGGGTTTCTTAAGCCTACACACATGAGTCTTCTGCTCATGCGTCTCAAAGCCCGCTGGTTATTCGATATATACTTCTTTTATCACCCCATTCAAGAACGCAATTTTGACGTCCATCTGGTGAATCTCCCATCCCATCTGTGTAGCAAGGGATATCACAGATCTAATAGAAGTATATTTGGCGATTGGGGCAAATGTCTGTTCATAGTTTATCCCTTCCTTTTGAGCATACCACTTTTCCACAAACCTGGTTTTGAATTTTTCTACGCTGCCATCTGCAGCATATTTGATCTTGTAGATCCATCTCGAACCCACAACTAATCTGTTCTGAGGCCTAGGAATTGTGGAAATTTCTGAATCTTTACACTTTATGCATAAATTATTTATTGTTAATCTGGTTATGCTCCTCCTACTTAGAAAAGTTATTAACTGAATAAATTCAAGTTAAAATCGAAGCAAAACACATAACAAATCCCCACCAATCCAGATCTAGAACAAGTTCATCCACACATAGACAGAGTGACACAGTTATTTCTGGACAAAGGAAAAACCCAATGCCGGAAAACTGGTCTTTTGGCTGCTGGAGGGTTTTATTATTAAGACTTTTTTGAATACAACAAGCCTGGGTTCCAAATCTGGAAAACTCGACAGAGAAATATTAGATCTACAGCTCACTGGCTGATCTAGGGCCAAAATAATGACTGATCCACACCCTCAAATGGGATTTACAGAACTCAGCCAAAATTAGGGCCTAGAAACCGCAGCACTGCCCCTGAAGCCTCTGCGTCAGCCTCTGAAGCCCCTCTGGCCCTCAACACTGCTCCGGAAAGGGCTGCGTTACCCCAGACTGGGTGACGCTGCCCCTACGCTGCTCCTTAGGGTCTCTGCGTAACCCTTGAGGGTTTCCTGCAGCAAATCACGATGTCCTTGAGGGACTGTGCAACACCTGCGTAGTGCAAGTTGCTGCCCTCCTGCTTCTCTGCGTTGCCTCTCTGAGCAAACCCGCCCTAGAATCTCAACTTAGCTTCAGTGCTCTGCCTCTGTGTGTCTTTACAAATGACCCCAAGCCTTTCCTTTATACTTTTCTCGTTGGGAAACACCCGACCACGATCACATCTTGAATCAATGGCTAAGATTAAAAGAAAGCTTGATCCGTGTGACTTAAGACAATTTCATCACATGTTTAATTAAATTCTCTTTAATTATTTAAGTTCCCTAAGTTTTAACTTAGGAAATACATTAAAATAATTAATTAATTTAATATCTCCTAAACTAGATGAAATTTCCCAAATCAATTTTTGGTTCTTGTAGATCAAGTGGACTCTAGTCACTCCACAAAATTTGGGAGTTAGAGCACAACTGATGCTACCCCAAATACACAAAATCTCAACACTCCCTCTTAGCATCAAGGGTGTGCTCTAGCAATACATCACACTTATGCATTACATGATTTTGGGCACTGGTTTTGTGCTGCTGATGCCTGGCCTGCTGCCACTCAACTCTGCACTGCTGCTGCCATTCTGTACTGCTGCCCATGACTCTGCCACTACTACTGCAACCTCTATATTGTAGCTCCCTCTCAATATGTTGCATCTGTGCTGCTCATAGCACTGCCACTGTTGATCTGCTGCACTACAACTTCAGTTGTTGAGAGAAACAACTAAATCTCCTGCCCAATCTTTGACAGACAAGTCAGATGGGCTGCATCCTCATCACTGAAGCTCCATAGGCTACAGATCTGTGTTGGCATCTGAAGGATGATGCACAACTACAACTCTGCACTGCGTAAGCAGACTCCCTCTGCATTATTGAAGTCACATCAGCCCCTTGTGCTGAAATCTCTCATGCTGCTGTTGCACTGCGCTGTCCCTCTGAAGCCTTCTATGCTGCTGAAGTCACATCAGCCTCTGCGTTGTTGCTGCTGCTCTGCTCTGCGCTGCTCCTCCCAGTCTTCAGATCTGCCTTTGCTTCATCTGTGATCTATGCACCCACTGCTCCACTTGTCCCGCTACTGTCTTAAGGCTGTCGTAGCTCGCATGTGATCCAAGAGATGAGCTGCTCAAGGATCCCACCTTCCTTCTATGTAACTCCTCTACATATCCATGTCACCCCACTTTCATGGTTCATGAGCGTTCATGACTACATCATCTTATAACCCATCATCTGCCACAGGTGCTTTGGAAGAAGAGACTTCCTTGTCCTTTTTCTTCTGAGGACAAATTCTGGCAAAATGTCCCATTTCACCACACTGGAAGCACTTGATCTTTGAGAGATATTTCTTTTTCTTTGGCTACTTCTTCGATGCCAAGGTTGCATCTTCCTCATCTTCCTTCTTCACTTTGCTCGATCCAGAGCTATACTGCTTCTTGGTAAATCTGCGGAGTTCTTCTTGACGCAGAACTGACCACACGCTGTCCCAATCTGGGAGGTCCGCTCTGCCCAAGATACTTTGGACAAAGGTTTCCCACTCATCTGTGACTGCATTGGGTGCAGTCCTAACCATCATATCGTCTTCCACCTTAGCACCAGTCGCAGTCAACTGATCTCTGATCGACTGCAGTCTGAAGAGGAAATGCTCCATGTCTTCGCCCTTGGTCGTCATGAATGACCTCATCTGTGTCTCCAACAACATCTTCCTTTGGACATATTTTCCCTCATATAGGGAGATCAAGGCCTTCCACATCTCATTAGCTGTCTTCTTCCCAGCTAAGTGTGGAACAAAATGGTCCTTGATTCCATCCATAATCAGCTGCTTCGCATGCCTAGCAGCCTACTTATGCTTCCGAAGGAGATCTAGATTTGTCGGTGTGGCTAGAGTTTGCTCTGCATGGTCTCTAAGATTGTATGCCTCAAGGACTATCAGAATCCTTGCCTTCCAAACTGAAAAGTTTGAAAGGCCATCCAGCTTGTCCTGATCACACAGAGCATGAGGAGCCATCTGCTCAGAATGTGTTGGAACTTCCTTTTCTCTTTGCTAGAGAAATGGATCTAAGGCCCTTGGTGAAACATGCACCTTCTACTCCCTCTGACAACTGATTTCCCTCCTTGCAAATTTGCCACATCAACTATGATTCAGCTCTCTTCGATCCTCTGATCAAACTGCAAGTTTATTTGGCTAGAAACTCTCTGAGAAGCTGATCTCCTCTCACTCTTTGTCACTTGTGCTTAGGCTAAAAATCTGAAAACTTTAGAAATTGAACCCCACCAGCACCTTCTAAATTTCTGTAGCTTTTCTTCAGTCTTTTCTGGATCTGACAGATTCAGATTTGCATCACACTGGCTAGCTTCATACTATTCCTGTGTTGTTTTTGAGCTGCCTAATTGCGTGGGCTTGCTAAGAGACAGCGTTAGACTGCGTCACCCTTCCCTTTGCGTGATACTGCCTCTGAAAATTGCGCTGTCTCTTCAGATCTGCGTTTCTGCTGCTTTTGCAGCTAGAACCTTCAGATTCTTGCTGGTGATCCTCCTAGATCTGCAATTGCTCTGATACCATGTGGAAATTTCTGAATCTATACACTTTATGCATAAATTATTTACTGTTAATCTGGTTATGCTCCTCCTACTTAGAAAATTTATTAACTGAATAAATTCAAGTTAAAATCAAAGAAAAATACATAACAGATCTCCACCAATCCAGATCTAGAACAAGTTCATGCACACATAAACAAAGTGACAGTTATTTTTGGACAAATAGTCCCCAGAAAATCCCAATGCGGGAAAACCAGTCTTCTAACTGCTGGAGGGTTTTATTATTAAGAATTTTCTGAATACGACAAGCCTGGGTTCTAGATCTGGAAAACCCGACAGAGAAATATTAGATCAACAGTTCACTGGCTGATCTAGGGCTAAAATAATGACTGATCCACACCCTCAAACGGGATTTATAGAACTCAACCAAAATTATGGCCTAGAAACCCCAATGCTACCCCTGAAGCCTCTGAAGCCCCTCTGACCCTCAACGCTACTTCGGAAAAGGCTGCGTTACCCCAGACTGGGTGTTGCAGTCCCTACACTGCCCCTTAGGGTCTTTGCGTAACCCTTGAGGGTTTCCTGCAGCAAATCATGATGTCCTTGAGGGATTGCGCAACACCTGTGTAGGACAAGTTGCTGCCCTCCTGCTTCTCTCCGCTGCCTCTCTGAGCTGATCTCTGCCTCTTGCTGATTCTAGACCCTGGGATCAGATCATCCCCTTGGCCTAAATTCCCCTCTCTGCAGCTAAAACACTTCTGATATTTCTTAGCAAACCCGCCCTAGAATCCCAGCTTAGCTTTAGTGCTCTGCCTCTGTGTGTCTTTACAAATGAACCTAAGCCTTTCCTTTATACTTTTCTCGTTGAGAAACCAACGACCATGATCATATCTTGAATCAATGGCAAAGATTAAAAGAAAGCTTGATTTGTGTGACTTAAGACAATTTCATCACATGTTTAATTAATTTCTCTTTAATTATTTAAGTTCCCTAAGTTTTAACTTAGGAAATACATTAAAATAATTAATTAATTTAATATATCCTAAACCAGATGAAATTTCCCAAATCAATTTCTGGGTCTTGTAGATCAAGTGTACTCTAGTCTCTCCACAAAATTTGGGAGCTAGAGCACAACTGATGCTACCCCAAATACACAAAATCTCAACAGGAACCACCTCCCAAACATCATTTGTCATGATGGAACTATACTCTTCCACCATTGCATATAACCATACCTGATGCTGAGCTTCCTCCTGAAAACTAGAGGGGTCCCCAACCTGGGCTACCAAGGCTTGGTACTTGTCTGGGTGCTTACGCTGCATCTTCTCATTTTTGGGGGCCCCGACAAACTCCTCTGCATGCTTCAGAATTTGTCGTAATTCCCTGGTTGTCCTACAATTGGTCGTGGGTGGCTCTAGATGCTCCCTCTCCTGCAAATCTTCTGGAGATGAATCGCCTTGGAGAAGCACTCGGGCTAACCTCAAGTGGTCGTAGTCGTTGGACCAGTGGGTCATCTTCAGACTGCGTTGCTGAAGGCATCTCTCAGGATTCTCTAAAAGCTCTTTTCACCATGAAATTTATATCCCGCCGCACTACAACCATCGTGCTGCCAGGAATGTAGATTCTGTAAGCCTTAACATTTTCACTGTATCCCACTAGATAACCCCTTTTCAGCAGTCCTATCCAATTTCTTTCTCTTTTCTTCGGGTACATGACGGTATGCCACACTACCAAAGATCATGAAGTGGCTTACCTCTGGCTTTCTGCTAGTAAAGAAACTTTCTGGAGTGATCTTACCCAATGCATTATGAGGAACCCTGTTCTGAACATATAAAACCCTGTTCTGAACATATAAAACCATGTTACAAGCTTCAACCCACAGAAATTTGGGCATGTATTAATCATACAACATTGCTCTTGCAGCCTCCACAATAGTTCTATTCTTCCTTTCTACAACTCCATTCTAATTCAGATTATATTGAGTAGTCCACTCTTTTCTGATGCCTTCCTTCGCACATAATTCTGTGAAGTCTTTATCAATGTATTCTCCACCATTCTCTGATCGCATAACCTTTTTCCGCTTTCCTGTCAAATTCTCAACCAAAGCTTTAAACTCCTTGAATCAGTCAAAGACTTAGTCTTTGATCTTTAGAAAGTATATCCACGTTTTCCTGGAATGGTCATCAATGAAGGTGACGAAATACTCTGCACCACTAAAAGCTCTAGTGGACATTGGTCTGCAGATGTCTGAGTATATCAATCCTAACACACTCTTAGCCCTATTACTGCTTCTCAAGTAGGCTGCCTTCGTGTACTTCCCTAGAACCCACCCTCTGCAAATGTCATCTCGTTTGGTGCTCAGATATGGAACTCTTATGACGGTCTTCTTGAGAATTCACAAAGCCCCATGATGTAAGTGCCCCATTCACCTGTGCCATAGCTCATTCAAATCCTTCTCTTCACAGCCGTCTATCAGTGCCATTGGATATTCGAGCTATAACTTATACAGTTTATTGCTCCCGATTCCGATTTGTGCCTTCTTCTTCCAACTCGGGTGTTTGACATATACTATTTTTCCATTGAAGTAGACGTCATAGCCTTTGTTTTGTAGCTGAGAGACTGAGAGTAAGTTCATCCCCAAACCAGGCACATGCAACACATTGGTGGCCCGAAGTTTATTTCCAACTTCAGTTTGAAATACTATGGTACCTCTCCCGACAGGGGTACACTTTGCCTTATTTCCCATGGTGATCTGGAAATTCATCTGCTCTTCCTGTTAGCTTGAAAATCATTCTTGTACTCCCGTCATATGTGCATAAGCTCCACTATCAATATAGCACACTTTAGGAGAAGCAGAGCTTGATATGCAAGCAAATTATTCTTCCAGTCTGGATGCATATACAGAGATATCATGATCCCTTTGTTCTTCCATGCTTTCCCTTTTTCTCTGGAGAGCTGTGTGAACCCTTTCGAGTTGTTGCTGCAGTAGCGTCTGGACTTCGTTCCAACGCAGAGTCTCCAATCCTGTTACTCAACTCAACTCCGATACCATGTGAAAAATTTAAATATGAATTGCTACTACATTTATAGGTTTATTTCTCCTACTTATTTCCACAATAAGTTATTTACAAAACCCTTACAGCAAATTTCGAAATAAACACTACTACAGTCATCACTTGTACATATAGAGAAAAGAACAGTAAAATGCAAGCATAAGAACTAATCACAATGACATAGTTATTTTTGGACAATTGTCCTCGGAAAAAACCAATGTGGGAAAACCGGTGCAGCAGATGAGGGTTTATATATTAATCTTCAACAGTAAATTCTTTACAAGGAAAGGTCGACAGTCTAACTGCGAAAATTCATGAGAAAAATCCTGAAATAAATTCTCATCAACACTCTAGAGAATTTCCGACACTCTGAGGACTTACTACCCCAGTCTGCGTCACCTCTGTGTGTCTCTCTGCGTATAGCCTACGTGAGACTGCGTCACCCTGCTTGAGCTCTCTGCGCTACTGCTCTGTGCTACCCTCTTCGGTCTTTTGCGTCCTCCTTCCCTCGATCCCTGACACTGCTGATGCCCTCTGCTTCCTCTACCCTGCAACTCTCCTTCTGAAATCAAATTCTATTCCTTTAGAATCGACTTCCTTCGGGTTACTGAGTGTATGCCTGACTTACTTTCCAAATGACCCTCAAGCATTCTTTTATAATCTTCTCATTGAAGAATCAACGACCCAGATTAGAAGTTTAATCAATGGTTAAGATTAAAACTTGACTTGATCTTCGTTCTCTAGAAGATTCACACTCTGTTTTATTAATACCCATTGATTGTTTAGACTTAGGGTCTCTATTAAAATAATTAATTATTTTAATAAAACATAAACTCAGTGAAATTTCCACAAACGGTTTCTGAGTTCTTTGGAATACTGGTGTCTAAGCCTCTTTACCAAATTTGAGACTTAGATCACTTTCCGATGCTATAGAAATCAACACTCCCTCTTAGCGAGGAAAGTGTTCTAGCAATTTTCCTGCTGCATACTACTCTGAACCTGAAGCATCCTCTGTGTTTTTTATGCTTGGCTGCTGCTGCCCCTCATCTGCTGCGCTGTTGCCTTCTCTACTGTTGCCCATGACACTGCCTCATCTGTATTGCAGTTCCCTTTTAATTTTGCATCAGTCCATTTCTGCGATTGAAATGGATTCTTGATCATCCCCATCTTCTCTCTGAAGTAGACAAACTTTGTCTTTCCCAGAGCTTTAGTGAGGATGTCTGCCACCTGTTCTGCTGTCAGTGTGTATTGCAATTGTACAACTCCCTGTTGGACACAGTCTCTAATGAAATGACATCTGATGTAAATGTGCTTCGACCGATCATGAAACACAGGATTTTCAGAGAGCTTGATGCAACTCTGATTATCACATATAATGTTGGTCACTTCCATCATTTCCTTGAGTAGATTCACAAGCAACTTCCTAATCGATATGGCCTCGCACGAAGCAGTGCTTGCAGTCATATATTCCGCCTCAGCTGAGCTCAGAGCCACGAACTTTTGTTTCTTGTTGCACCAGGAGGTCATTCCTGATCCAACATTGAAACAATACCCACTGGTACTTTTCCGATCTACTGGGCTCCTAGCCCAATTTGCGTCAGTGAACACACTCAATCTGATGTCATTGCCTCGGGTGTATCTCAATCAAGGTTAATTGGGAGCGGGAGTGCCATTTTCAGAAGCTCCCGGTTTGGGAGCGTTTTTTTATAATATATATATTTTTATATATTTTTATATTTTGATGCATATATGTCAACAAAAGCATGTATAATGGTGAATTAGACATAAAAAAACATAAAAACATAGATTGAACCATATAACATCAATCATCTAGAAGTTATAATCTTCTAATCTAGAAGTTAGAAACATTCAACATATTGACTCTTGAGTCTCATGATTCATCAATCTTAAAGTTTCAATCTTTCAAAATTCAATATATAACATTTATCATCATCGATTCATTGATCACCATAGTTGTACTTGTAAGCTAAGTGTAACATTTCCAACAAAGAATATTTAACATGAAATGAAATGTTATAAAATGAAACGAAATGAAACAACTTTCAAATTTCATGAAGCATCATATTCATAATTCATAATGAGTTATAAACTTATAACTGCCAACTTCAAAGTTTCAAACTTAAAACTTAAATTGTCATATATTGTTTACAAAAAATATCAAAATAAATATGAAATAGTCAAGTTTAACAGTTATAAAAAGTTAAAAACTACTAGAAACTAGAAAAGACTAGTAAATCTATTTTATCTATTGCTTGGCCTCTTGCCACGAGAAATGTCTAATTTTTGAAATTTGAGCAGATTGTGGTAATGGTGGTCTTCTAAGGCTTGGCCTTAATGCTTGTTGACATTGTCTTCCCTCAGAAAATATAATTAAAAAAATGTGAATAATTTTTCTAGAAATGTTAAAGGGTATTTGTAAAGATGTAAGAATGAAGAATAATTTCTCTAGAAATGTTAAAAGGTATTTGTAAAGATGTAAGAATGAAGAGAAGATACTTTATGTCAGACATCGACATAAAGATAATGATCCAATAAAATGTTTACACAAATTCCCAAGGTGTAACCCAGAAGAAACGAGAAAGCTCTAACTTGTGGTGTGTCTTGGATGAAATAATGTGCAAATTGTTAACCATAGAAATCTAGATGGTTGTAAAGATTTAAAAATCTTAAAAACGATGGTGTATTAATAAACACTGAACACATATTGAGAAAATCACATGATACATCTAGTTTTTGGAACACATCTAACAGAATATCATATTAAAAGATATGGTAAGGTATTGAAATGTTGGGGTCAGATTAGGCAACTTAAACTGGGGCTTTGATTTTGATATCATTGTGCAGAAAGCCACATGCTTTTTTATGTGATGGCCACTTAAGAAAAAAAATGGGATCTTGCCTAATAAAATACAATAGAGTTAAAATCTTAGAGCCGTAAGTGAGTCCCCATGGTTAGAATGGGAGCTGCACTTTAGCTGAATGCTTGGGTATTCGGCATGTCCAACAGGAGGATAACACGTAGAATGTGTTGCTAAGGAATAAATTAATTTCTTTTAAGGAAATGGGAAATTCAACCTAGAAGGCATATCATTAATTATCCAAAGTTTAAGAAATTGCATTTTCATCAACTTGTTAACCACTTTGCTATTAAGATGGTAAAATCTGTAAGAAACAATAGATGGGAAAATACACAAGCCCCCATCTCATGCAAGAAATATGGCCATGACCTAAAAGGGTAGAGGCATTGATGAAACATCAACAAATATTTCGGTCATCCATCACTGTCTCCAATAAGATGGCATATCTTGATTGCAAAGGACTGTCAACTTGGTTTCAATGTGAGAAAGGAGTAGGTGTAAGGCGTTAACAATAGTACAAAGAATGATTTCATAATATTTAGGCCCTTTTTACAGTGGAGAGAAATTGTTGTTGAATTAAATATTGAGTTTCAAAGGGTCATATATTTTGCTTATAATAACTACAACACAATGAGTCTTAAAGCTAAGCTTTTGTTTTTATTCCTTAATGAAAATTAGCCTTTACTCATATCTTGACAGTTGATCCTTGCATAAAACGAATAGGATGTATGATTTTCAACTAGTTTGAACAAAATCCATTCCACTTTATGGTAGGAAATTTTGTCTCAAGATTGTTAAAGGATATACCTTTCCTAGGTTTACAATAAAATAATGGCCATTACCAAATGGAATTGTATCATAATATGTTAAAAAATAGTTGATACACAAATTATATTGACAGTATGGTTAGGTTGGCAAATGGAGAGCAAGTAATTTCATTTAGGACCAAGTCTTTAAGAAAAAAAAAACGCTCCCAAAAATGGTCTCTCCCTAAAAAAAACGCTCCCAAAAACACCCTCTTCCTAAAAAATATTCTCCCTCCCTAAAAAAACGCTCCCTAAAACGTTCTGTCCCTCAAAAAATGCTCCCTAAAACGTTCCTTGAAGCGCTCCCTAAACACTCCCTAAAACGCTCCCTGAAAACTAAGGAGCGTGCTCCCAATGCGCTCCCAAAATGCTCCCGCTCAGAGCGCGAATTGGGAGCGGGTTCGAGAGGGGTGGGGGGCGCTCCCCCACAACCCTGATCTCAATCCAAGCTCGATTGTTCCCTCCAAATATCTGAGAACATGCTTGGCTACTACCCAATGTGCCTTCCTTGGTTCCACCATGAACTGACTAAGGGTGTTGACGACATAACAGATGTCTGGCCTTGTGTTGACCAGATACATCAAGGACCCTATGAGCTACCTATACAAGGTAGGATCAACCTCTTCATCTTTGAAAGTATCGATCTTCTTTCAGTTGGTGATCATTGGTGTAGCCATGGGTCTACAGTCCTCCATGTTGAACCTCTTCAAGATTTCTATAGCATATCTCCCCTGACCAAGGAAGATCTCACCCTTCTGCTGCCAAACTTCCAACCCCAGAAAATAATGCATCAACCCTAGATACTTCATGTCAAATTCTGCAGCTAAATTCTCCTTGCAGTCCTTGATGAGCCTAGATGATCCTGTTAGGAATAGATCATCTACATACAACACCAGTATCAAAGGCTCATCCTCTACTCTCAGATAGTAGAGATTGGGATCGGCGTCACTCTTGACGAATCCCATCTTTTGCAAGTAGCTATCAATTCAACCATACCAAGCTCTAGGGGCTTTCGATTGCTTAAGTCCATACAAGGCTTTCTTAAGCCTACACACATGAGTCTTCTGCTCATGCGTCTCAAAGCCCTCTAGTTGTTCGATATATACTTCTTCTTCTATCACCCCATTCAAGAACGTAGTCTTGACGTCCATCTAGTGAATCTCCCATCCCATCTGTGCGCAGCAAGGGATATCACGGATCTAATAGAAGTATATCTAGTGACTGGGGCGAAGGTCTCTTCATAGTTTATCCCTTCCTTCTGAGCATACCCCTTTGCCACAAACCTGGCTTTGAATTTTTCTACGCTGCCATCTGCAACATATTTGATCTTGTAGATCCATCTCGAACCCACAACTGATCTGTTCTGAGGCCTAGGAACCACCTCCCAGACATCATTTGTCATGATGGAACTGTAGTCTTCCACCTTTGCATCGACCCATATCTGATGTTGAGCTGCGTCTAAAAACTAGAGGGTTCCCCAACCTGGGCTACCAAGGCTTGGTATCTATCCGGTTGCTTTCGCTGCTTCTTCTCATTTATAGGGGCCCTGAAAAACTCCTCTGCATCCTTAAGAATTTGTCGTAATTCCCTGCTCGTCCTACCACTAGTCATGGGTGGCTCTACATGCTCCCTCTCCTGTAAATCTTCTGGAGATGAATCCCTTAGATCTTTTTGCCTTGGAGAAGCACTCGGGCTAACCTCAACTGGTCGTAGTGGTTGGACCAGTGGGTCATCTTCAGACTGCTTTGCTGAAGGCATCTCTCGGGATTTTTTGAAAGCTCTTTCCTCCATGAACTTCACATCCTTCCGCACTACAACCTTCCTGCTACCAGGAATGTAGATTTTTTGAGCCTTAGCATTTTCACTGTATCGCACCGGATACCCCTTTTCAGTAGTCCTATCCATTTTCTTCCTCTTTTCTTCTGGTACATGGCAGTATGCGACACTACCAAAGATCCTGAAGTGGCTTACCTTTGGTTTCCTACCAGTAAAGACACTTTATGGAGTGATCTTACCCAATGCATTATGAGGAACACTGTTATGAACATACACAGTTGTGTTACAATCTTCAACCCACAGAAATTTGGGCATGTCTTGATCATTCAACATTGCTCTTGCAGCCTCCACAATTGTTCTATTCTTCCTTTCTGCAACTCCATTCTGCTCCAGATTATATGAGCAGTTCACTCTCTTCTAATGCCTTCCCTCGCACAAAATTTTGTGAATTCTTTATCCATGTATTCTCCACCATTATCTGATCGCAGAACCTTTATCCGCTTTCCTATCAGATTCTCAACCAGAGCTTTAAAATCCTTGAATCAATCAAAGACTTCGTCATTGGTCTTGAGAAAGTACATCCACGTTTTCCTGGAATGGTCATCAATGAAGGTGACGAAATACTCGGTACCAATAAGAGCTCTAGTGGACATTGGTCCGCAGATGTCTGAATGTATCAATCCTAACCTAAGTTGCACGAAATGGGGAAATGAAAACGAGTTTCTGAAATGGGAAGCGATACGAAACGCGACCTCCCCAAATTTTGGAAACAGGGAAACGCGATATATATATATAAATTTATATTAGAATTTAGGACATCTAAGAAATGTTATGTGAAATCATAAACATACATGATAAATTCTAATTTATTACATTCAAAGCATAAACTATTACAAGTTACAAAACAATTAAAAAAAATATTAAAACACACACAAACCCAAAATAAAATAAAAAATACAAGTTAAGTTGCTTTAACTGGAAGGAAACGCGGTTGTACGGTCTGGAAACGCGTTTACGGCTATACTGGCAACGTTTCCCGTACAGGAAACATTTCCAGTATGCCCGGAAAAACGTTTCCAGGCCATACGGTATGTGGAAACGCATTTCCTTTTTGTTTTTTGGGTGAAACGGGGGTGGGACCCACATTTCCTGCAACCTAGATCCTAACACACTCTTAGCCTTATTACTGCTTCTGGGGTAGGCTGCCTTATCGTACTTCCCTAGTACGCACCCTCTGCAAATGTCATCTCATTTGGTGCTCAGATCTGGAACTCCTGTGACGGTCTTCTTGAGAATTCTCAAAGCCCCATGATGTAAGTGCCCCATTCTCTTGTGCCACATCTCAGTCAAATCCTTCTCTTCACAACTGCCTATCAGTGCCATTGGAGATTCGAGCTGTAACTTATACAATTTATTGCTCCTGACTTCGATTTGTGGCTTCTTCTTCCAACTCGGGTGTTTGACATATACTCTTTTGCCAATGAAGTAGACGTCATAGCCCTTGTTTTGTAGTTGAGACACTGAGAGTAAGTTCATTCCCGAACCAGGCACATGCAACACATTGGTGGCCCGAAGCTTATTTACAGCTTCAATTTGAAATACTATTGTACCTCTCCCGACATGGGTACACTTTGCCTTATTTCCCATGGTGATATGGAAATTCATCTGCTCTTCCTGGTAGCTTGAGAAGCATTCTCGTACTCCTGTCATGTGTAGAAGCTCCACTATCAATATACCAGACTTAAGGAGAAGCAGAGCTTGATACGCAAGCAAATTCTTCTTCTGGTCTGGATGCCAATACAAAGATATCGTGATCCCTCTGTTCTTCCATGCTTTCCCTTTTTCTCTGGAGAGCTGCGCAAACCCTTTCGAGTTGCTACTGCAGCAACTTCTCGACTTCGTTCCAATGCAGTCTCCAATCCTATTACTCAACTCAGCTCTGATACAATGTGAAAAATTCAAATCTGAATTCTTACTGCAGTTATAGATTTATTTCTCCTACTTATTTCCACAATAAGTTATTTACAAAACCCTTACAACAAATTCCGAAATAAACACTCTACAGTGATCACTTGTACATATAGAGAAAAGAACAATAAAATGCAAGCAGAAGAACCAATCACAATGACAATTATTTTTGGACAATTGTCCCTCGAAAAACCCAATGTGGGAAAACCGGTGCAACAGATGAGGGTTTATATATTAATCTTTAGCAGTAAATTCTTTACGAGGAAAGACTGGCAGTCTAAGTGAGAAAATTCATGAGAAAATGCTTGAGATAAATTCTCATCAATGCTCTGGAGAATTTCCGACACTCTGAGGACTTACTGCCCCAGTTTGCATGTCTCTCTGCGCAGAGCTTGCGTGAGACCGCGTCACCCTGCGTGAGCTCTTTGTGCTGTTGCTATGTGTTTCCCTCTGCGGCCTTTTGCGTCCTTATTCCCTCGATCCCTGACATTGCTGATGCCCTCTGCTTCCTCTACCCTACAACTCTCCCTCTTAAATCGAATTCTATTCCTTCAGAATCGACTTCCTTCGAGTTACTGAGTGTATGCCCGACTTTCTTTCCAAATGACCTTCAAGCCTTCTTTTATAATCTTCTCATTGAAGAATCAACGACCCAGAGTAGAAGTTTAATCAATGGCTAAGATTAAAACTTGACTTGATCTTCGTTCTCTAGAAGATTCACACTTTGTTTTATTAATACCCATTAATTATTTAATTTCCCTAAGTTTAGACTTAGGGTCTCCATCAAAATAATTAATTATTTTAATAAAACATGAACCGAGTGAAATTTACACAAATGGTTTCTGGGTTCTTTGGAATACTGGTGTCTAAGACTCCTCACCAAATTTGAGACTTAGATCATTTTCCGATGCTACAAAAATCAACACTGCGCCCTTGCTATCACTGCAATTTTACTTGTTCGAATGATCTCCAAAAGACCCATTGATCTCCTCTTATGATTTCTTGTTGAGAAATCAACGACTACGATCTAATTACAATCAATGGCTAAGATCATCTTGACTTCATTCAATCACTTTTCTAGAAGTGAATAGAGGGAAATCGACTTGTCTCATTTAATACCGATTAATTAACCATTTTTCCTAAGTTAGACTTAGGAAAATAATTAAATTGGCTAATTAAATCAAATTAATACAATTTTCCTTAGAAACGTTTTTTGGGTGTTGGAGATAATTAATTCATCTGTGTTTCTAGCCTCATAGACACCTCCCGAGACTAAAACACATGTTCAAGCTACACAAACTAACATACCATTTCATTAATGGATTGCAACCATGGGCATAGATTGAGTTGAGGAGATACAGTGTCTAGACACTTATAGGGGCTATCGTGGTGGTAGATAAGCTTTTGGATTTTCAACATGAAGGAAAGTCTGGAAGTAAGGACTAGGAAGGTGGCCATGGCGATAAGATAAAGGAGGAGGACCGAGGGAAGGTCAAGTCTTCTAAGTAGGATGAAGAAAAGAAAATAGGTACCACAAGGGTGAAGAAACCCCTTTCATGTTGGATATTTGCAAAGGAGCATTTGGCGAAGAATTTCCCATTGAAGTAGAATGTGGCTGCTTTGGAGCTAGAGGATGCACTAATAGGTGGAGTACTATAGGTTCTGGGAGTAGATTCTATGAGGAAGGCTACTGCAAAACAGGATCAGGGGAGGACTCGATTTGACTTGTTGAGTATAGATGTTAATGTGGTTTAGATGGTGGCTAATTAACAATGGTGATATGCACAACTTCATGAGAGAGGATGTGGCTAGAGTTTGGATTGAAATTCAAGCCAGACTAGGCATTTTTATAGGCTGTTAATTCAGGAGATATGTGTGTGATTGGACGATTGATGATGTTTCCATTCGTATCAGTCATTGGTAGGGAACAACGAGCTTCAACATTGCGCATCTGGATGACTATGTGTTAGTGTTGGGACATGAGTTTTTTATTGTGGAGAAGGAAATACCAGTTGATTTTTGTAGCATCAGAAAGTGCTCTAAGTCTCAAATTTTGTGGAGAGGCTTAGACACTGGTATTCCAAAGAACCCAGAAACTGTTTGTGGAAATTCCACTCGATTAATGTTTTATTAAAATAATTAATTATTTTAATGGGGACCCTAATTCTAAACTTAGGGAAATTAAATAACTAATGGATATTAATAAAACAGTGTGAATCTTCTAGAGAACATGGATCATGTCAAATTATGATCTCAGCCGTTGATTAGAGATCTAATCTGGGTCGTTGAATTCTCAACAAGAAGACTATAAAGGAAGGCTTGAGGGTCATTTGGAAGACACAACAGTGCAGATACTCAGTTGCCCGAGTAAATCAATTTTCTCAGTGGTCGAAGTTCGGCAAGAGAAAATCGACTCAGAGGGAGAGTTGCAGTGAAGGAAAACTAGAGAGGGTTCAACAACAATTCGGGGTGCAGGAACAGGTGATGCAGTGCCATGAAGAGACAACGCAGAGGCTGGGAGGGAGCAACGCAGAGGGGTGACATAGTTCTGCGCAGTCCCCATGTAGAGCCAGCGCAGTGGTGACACAGGGGGCTCAGGAGGGTCCTTCCGGGGTTATTTCTCATTCGACTATTTTGTGAGGAATTCCTGTAGTATTTTCATAATTCCCCTTCGTTACTCTGATTGTAAATTGTACAAGAAGATTCTACTGAATAATAGAAACCCTCATCTGCTGCACCGGTTTTCCCGCATTGGGTTTTTTCGGGGACAATTGTCCAAAATATCTGTCATTTATGTGCTAGTATTTTCCTTATTATTCTGCTCAGTAATTATATGGTGAAGTTTGCATTTGAATTTATTTCAATATTTACTGAAGAGATTTTTGCAAATAACTTATTTCTGAATAATAAATAGAAGAAATAACATTAGATAATGCGGTAGGATTTCAATTTGAAATTTTCACATGGTATCAGTGCAAGGCTAGGCAAGGAAGCAGGAGGGTCTACGCCAAAGGGGATTTGTGGTGCTGCCTTGGCATAACATTGTACAACCAAGGGCTTACACATTCCTTCTGCATAAATTTGTCTGGGAAAGGAAAAGCACGAAGAAGATGGAAGATCGATTTTTGTCACAGTTGGCCTCTAGTATGGAAAAGGAATGTGCATGCTTAACAATCACTACATCATTAGATGATTGGTATATTGATAGCGTGGCTTCAACACATATGACTGGAGAAAGAGATCATTTCTTCAGCTATCAAGAAGAGCGGATGGACTTCCAGATTACTATGGGAAACAAGACAAAGTGTATCCCTGTAGGAAAACAGACCGTAGCATTTCAAACAGAAGCAGGAGATAGTCCCCGAGCCACAAATGCGCTGAATGTGCCAGGTATGGGAATGAATTTACTTTTAGTGTCTCAATTGCCGGACAAGGGATATGATATATACTTTATCGGAAGAAAAGTATATGTCAAGCATCCAAGCTGGAAGAAGAAGGCTAAGATTGAGGCTCGAAGCAACAGGCTATACAAGGTGCAGCTCGAGTGTCCAATGGCACTGGTAGGCAACAATCTAAGTGGACAATCAGATATGAATGAGCTATGGCACAGAGAAATGGGGCATCTACACCATGGAGCTCTGAGAAAGCTTAGAGAAACTATTACAGGAGTTCCAGTTCTTAGCACCAAACATGATGACGCATGCAGAGAGTGCATACTAGGCAAGTACGCTAAAGCAGCATATTCCATAAGCAACAATAGGGCGAAAAGTGTATTGAGACTAATACACTTAGATATTTGTGGATTGATGTCCACTAGAGCTTTTCGTGGAAGTGAATATTTTGTCACTTTCATAGATGAACATTCCAGGAAGACTTGGATTTACTTCTTAAAGACTAAGGATGAGGTCTTTGATCGGTTAAGAGAATTCATAGCTCTGGTAGAAAACTTGACTGGGAAGAAAACCATAGTGTTATGCTTAGAAAATGGAGGTGAATATACTGATAAGGAATTCACAGACTTCTGCGCAAGGGAAGGCATTATAAGAGAATGGACAACTCCTTACAATCCAGAGCAGTTTAGAGTTGCAGAACGGAAGAACAAGACTATTTTTGGGGTAGCAAAGGCAATGTTGTATGACCAGGATCTGCCTAGATTTATGTGGGGAGAAGCATGCAACACTGTTGTATATATTCAGAATAGGATTCCTCACAGAGCATTGGGAAAGACAACGCCCGAGAGTGTATTCATAGGGGTGAAGCCGGAGGTAAGTCACCTCAGGATTTTTGGGAGCGTGGCATATTGTCATGTTCCAGGTGAGAAACAGAGCAAACTAGATTAGATTGCTGAGAAAGGGTATCGCGTAGGATATATTGAGACATCCAAGGCATACAGAATCTACATTCCAGGGAACAAGAAAGTGGTAGTAAGGAGGGATGTGAAATTCATGGAGGATCGAGCCTTCAGAAGATCCCGTGAAATGCGTATTGAAGAATAGTCTAAGGATGTGCCTCTTGTCCAGCGGTCGCTAGGAGAGGATCCAACAGATGGACAACCATCAGGATCTAGCACTGTGACTAGTACTAATATTTCTTCAAGAGTAGAAAATCCTGATAGCTCGCAACAGATGGGACAACAAGAAGAGGAGATGATTGAGCCTTCTACCACCAGTGGTAGGATCAACAGAGAGGTACGACAAACACTAAGGGATGTAGAGGAGTTTATTGGTGCTCCTAGAACCGGAAAATGACAACGTAGACAACCAGACAGATACTAAGCATTAGTATCTCAGGTTGATGAACCAGCTAGCTTTCCAGAGGCCGTAAAACATAGAGTTTGGGTGGATGCAATGGTGGAGGAATACAACTCTATAATGATTAATGATGTCTGGGAAGTTGTACCTAGACCTCAAGGAAAATCAGTTGTAGGTTCGAGATGGATCTACAAGATTAAGTATGCAACATATGGCATCGTAGAAAAGTACAAGGCCAGGTTCGTGGCTAAGGGGTATGCTCAGAAGGAAGGAATCGACTATAAAGAGACATTCGCCCCTGTAGCGAAGTATACTTCTATCAGATCTGTGACATCCCTTGCAGCGCAGATGGGATGGGAGATTCACCAGATGGACGTCAAGATTGCATTCTTGAATGGGGTTATAGAAGAAGAGGTATACATTAAACAACCAGACGACTTTGAGACACATGAGAAGAAAACTCATGTATGCAGGCTGAAGAAAGCCTTGTATGGGCTTAAACAAGCACGTAGAGCTTGGTATGGACGGATTGATGGTTACTTGCAGAAGATGGGATTTTTCAAGAGTGACGCAGATCCCAATCTCTACTATCTGATAGTAGAGAATGAGCCTCTAATTCTGGTATTATATGTAGATGACTTATTTCTGACAGGTTCATCTAGGCTCATCAAGGACTGCAAGGAGAACCTGGCAGCAAAATTCGACATGAAGGATTTGGGACTGATGCATTATTTCCTAGGGTTGGAAGTTTGGCAGCAAAAGGGTGAAATCTTCCTTGGACAAGGGAGATATGCTACAGAAATTTTGAAGAGATTCAGGATGCAAGATTGTAGACCCATGGCTACTCCAATGATCACCAACTGAAAAAATATTGTTGTGTCTGAAGACAAAGAAGTAGATCCCACCTTGTATAGACAATTGATAGGATCTCTTATGTATATGGTCAACACCAGGCCAGACATCTGCTATGCGGTCAACAACCTCAGTCAGTTCATGTTGGAACCAATGAGGGCACACTGGGCAGTAGCCAAGCATGTTCTCAGATATATACGGGGAATAGTCGAGCATGGATTAAAGTACATCCGAGGCAATGGCATCGGACTAAGTGGATTCACTGACGCATATTGGGTAGGAAGTTTAGTAGATTGGGAAAGTACCACGTGGTACTGTTTCAGTATTGGATTAGGAATGACCTCCCGGTGCAGCAGGAAACAGAACTCTGTAGCACTGAGCTCAACAGAAGCCGAATATATGGTAGTAAGCACGACATCGTGTGAAGCCATATGGCTTAGAAAGTGGCTTGTGATTCTATTTAGGAGAAAGATGGAAGGGACCAGTGTTTTGTGTGATAATCAAAGTTGCATCAAGCTCTTTGAGAATTCGGGTTTTCATGATCGGTCGAAGCACATTGAAATCAAATGTCACTTTATCATAGGCTGTGTCCAACGGGTAGCAGTGCAGTTACAGTACATTCCTATAGGAGAACAGGTGGCAGACATTCTCACCAAGGCCCTTGGGAGAACAATGTTTATTTATTTCAGGGAGAAGATGGGGATGGTTGAGAATCCATTTCAGTAGAAGCGTATAATGCAATACTTGAGAGAGAGAGTTGTAGTACAGATGCAACAACGGGAGTGGTAGTGTCATGGGCAACAGTACAGTGGCAACAACAATGCATTGTTGGTAGACAATATCAACAATGCAGAGGATGCTTCAGGGTCAGAGTAGTATGCAACAGGCATAATTGCTAGAGCACTTTCCTTGCTAAGAGGGAGTGTTGATTTTTGTAGCATTAGAAAGTGCTCCAAGTCTCAAATTTTGTGGAGAGGCTTAGACAATGGTATTCCAAAGAACCCAAAAACCGTTTATGGAAATTCCACTCGGTTAATGTTTTATTTAAATTATTAATTATTTTAATGGGGACCCTATGTATAAACTTAGGGAAATTAAATAATTAATGGGTATTAATAAAACAGAGTGTGAATCTTCTAGAGAACATGGATCAAGTCAAATTATGATCTCAACTGTTGATTAGAGATCTAATCTGGGCCGTTGATTTCTCAACGAGAAGACTATAAAAGAAGGCTTGAGGGTCATTTGGAAGACACACCAGTGCAGATACTCAGTTTCCCGAGTAATTGATTTTCTTAGTGGTCGAAGTTCGGCAAGAGAAATTCGACTCAGAGGGAGAGTCGCAGGTGAAGGAGAACCAAAGAGGGTTCAACAACAATCCAGGGTGCAAGCACAGGTGACGCAGTGCCAGGAAGAGACAATGAAGAGGCTGGGAGGGAGCAGTGCAAAGGGGTGACGCAGTTCTGCGCAGTCCCCACGTAGAGCCAAAATAGTGGTGACGCAGGGGGCTCAGGAGGGTCCTTCCGGGGTTATTTCTCATTCGAATATTTTGTGAGGAATTCCTTCAGTATTTTCATAATTTCTCTTCGTCACTCTAGCTATAAATTGTACAAGAAGATTCCACTGAATAATAGAAACCCTTATCTACTGCACCGGTTTTCCCGCATTGGGTTTTTCCGGGGACAATTGTCCAAAATCTCTGTCATTTATATGCTAGTATTTTCCTTATTATTCTGCTCAGTAATTATATGGTGAAGTCTACATTTGAATTTATTTCAATATTTACTGAAGAGATGTATGCAAATAACTTATTTTTGTATAAGAAGTAGAAGAAATAACATAAGATAATGCAGTAGGATTTCAATTTGAAATTTTCACATTCCACACATGGGATATTTGTTCATTCTATAAGGATATGGTCCAATTGTAGTGAGGATTCTGAGAGGAGCCACGGGTTCTACAGTTAGGATGACATCTATTCAGATGACTAGCCAAGTAGAATAGTAGTTGGGCAACGATGTTCATGAGTATATGGATGAGATGGATTCTTTTCTCTTGCAGCATGCACAAATTATGATGGTCTTAACTAATAGAGTAGATAGCTTGGAGACGAGAGTAGATCATTTGGAGGATGTATTGTTGACTGATGATTCCAACACGGACATGAAGATGGTACCTTTGATCCAAGAGTGTGGCCAGGGAGATGTTCCTTGGTACAAATGAGCCAAGGAGGAGATTGGTTCAGCCATAGTGGACTTAGGAGGTGGTTGGCCTTGTGACCCAAAGTTGGAGTGTCTTGTTGAAGAGGCGAAAGGTAGGATTGAATCACATCCACCATTGTTGAGGTATCTTATAGAGAAGTATGTGGGAGTACTTCTAACAAGTAATATGGGGATTGGAGATGGAGGTGTTGGTCACCATTGTGAGAATTTCTGAATCTTATACTTATGTAGAAATCTTTACTGTTAATCTGGTTATGCTCCTCCTTACTTAGATAAGTTATTAATTGAATAAATTCAAGTTAAAATCGAAGCAAAACACATAACAGATCTTCACCAATTCAGATCTAGAATAAGTACATGCACACATAGAGAAAGTGACATAGATATTTTTTGGACAAATAGTCCCCAAAAAAACCCAATGCGGGAAAACCGGTCTTCTGGTTGCTGGAGGGTTTTATTATTAAGAATTTTCTGAATACAAGAAGCCTGGGTTCCAGATCTAGAAAACCCGATAGAGAAATAATAGATCTATAGCTCATTGGCTGATCTAGAGCCAAAATAATGACTGATCCACACCCTCAAACGGGATTTACAGAACTCAGCCAAGATTAGGGCCTAGAAACCCTAGCGCTGTCCCGGAAAGCCTCTGCGTCAACCTCTGAATCCTCAGCGTCCCTCAGCGCTACTCCGGAAAGGGCTGCGTTACTCCAGACTGGGTGACGCAGTCCTTACGCTACCCCTTAGGGTCTTTGCGTAAACCTTAAGGGCGTCCTGCTGAAAATTACGCTGTCCTTGAGGGACTGCGCAACACCTGCGTAGCACAGTTGCTGCCCCTCTTGCTGCTGCTCTCCTGCTTCTCTGCGTTGCCTCTCTGAGCTGATCTCTGCCTCTTGCTGATTCTAGACCTTGGGACCAGATCATCCCCTTGGCCTAAATTCCCCTCTCTGTAACTGAAACACTTTTGAGATTCTTAGCAAACCCGCCCTAGAATCTTAGCTTAGCTTCAATGCTCTGCCTCTGTGTGTCTTTACAAATGACCCCAAGCCTTTCCTTTATACTTTTCTCGTTGGGAAACCAACGACCATAATTAGATCTTGAATCAATGGCTAAGATTAAAAGAAAGCTTGATCCGTGTGACTTAAGACAATTTCGTCACATGTTTAATTAGATTCACTTTAATTATTTAAGTTCCCTAATTTTTAAATTAGGAAATACATTAAAATAATTAATTAATTTTATATCTCCTAAACCAGATGAAATTTCCAAAATCTATTTCTGGGTCTTGTAGATCAATTGTACTCTAGTCCTTCCTCAAAATTTGGGAGCTAGAGCACAACTGATGCTACCCCAAATACACAAAATCTCAACAACCATGACTACCGCACCTCACCTTCATATTGAGCCACGAGCAATTTGGCTCATTTTTGCAGTTGGATGGGAAGTCATATCTTGGGTGCCTTTGGGGTACCTTATGTAGAGTAGGTTATTGATGGGTTGCTTGAATGATTTGAGGTTCGAGGTTGTTGCGTTGTGTGAGTGACATGAGTTCTTATGTGACTTGGTGCGACGATCAAATTAGTTGGGAACCATGGGAGGATCTAACACATGGAGGACATGTAGGAGTGATTTCGTTAGAGGCATTCAGATACATCATCCAGAGGAGTGACACTTCATGATGGAAGACTTCAGTTTGTGACTTGGGGAGTTATGGGTTGGAGCCTTGCGAAGGATGGTAATTATGTTTAGTGGGGAAGGATATCGGAACTTCAGAGTGAGGGCACACACATAATTGAAATGGGCTTGCATGATGACATCACTATCACAAATTTTGTCACATTGATGTGACATTCAGGGAAAATTTGGAGTTTTTGTGAGTGGGTGCACATGAGATGAGTGCGACATCTCATCGTACATGGGCGAGAGGGCATGCACTTGGTGTGTTGAGATGTGGCACGAGACGTGAGACGTGCGGTCGAAGGCACACATGAGATGAGTGAGTTAGAGTTTGGGTGTGGCAGTCAGGCGTGTGGTCGATGCCTTAGATGGTTGATGCGTACGATGGGCAAGTTGACGTGCACGATGGGTGAATCGATGCGCATGATGGGTTAATTGATGCACATGGGTGATCCGTGCACGTGATGGGTGAAGCTGACACAATGAATAGTGATTGAAGGTGAGACGAGCGGATATATGTGTGGGCGAGTGCCATAAGAGTGGGTCGGTTCGAGCACACAAAGCATCATGACACTTGATGCTCCACGTCCCCACAACCATTATATATATGTGAGTGAGATGAGTGGAGAGAGCATGGATGGAGAGTCACTCGGACACAAGGTTATAGGATCAAGAGGCTAACAAGCCGAGCCGAGACTTAGATTTCTTGTGAGCCGATGATGCGCTACATGAGGTGTTGACCACCCGAGTTGGCACGGGTTGTGCAATGTGACCATGAGGGGAAAATGGGCCAAGTAACATGGAGTTGTGGTACGATATAGTTGAGGGTTGTTGCGAAGTCTATTTCTTCTGGTGGAATGGAGTGTGGCACATTGAACTGAATTGGGGGTGCTCATGGTGTTGCGCAGAAGTGTAGAATAGGGAGTGTGACAGAGTTTGAATCATAAGGTCATACAGGTTGGGCTGAGAGTTGAGATGGGTCGTGCGAGCTACGACAAATTTGTATTGTTGAATATTGTACCAGGTTAGGCCATGGGTAGGGCATGTGGGTGGTATCTCTTAAAGCCTTGGCATTGTATATTGTCATGGTTGCAGATGAACCAAAACCTGATTGTAAACATTTATTTGGTTCATGATTATTTCGGTGGAGAATTAGGCTAAGGGCCACTCCAACCAGATTCTTGGTGTTGGATATTTTGGTGTATGTAATGTTTATGGCATAACTGTTATATGTGATGAATGATATGACAAAGATATACTTGGTTTTGGATTAAGTTTGAGATTCTACTATATAACTTAACTAAGACATAAATTTATAATACAAGTGTTGATTTGTGAGGCATAGTCCAAGTGTAGTATCGCTGAAGTGGTCGGGCTATTGGTGAGAAACATGCTGGTGCCGCATGACTAGAGATCACAGGGCACCTATAACCATGTGAAATCTGTAGGGGTGTGACAGTGGGTCTAATAATCGCCTCCATGAGGTGAAGTTTGGATGAGATGTTTTGAAACTAACTCTGGAAACATTTTCTCTTGATGAGGGCTAGGGAACCATATCCTTTATTGAGCTTAGGCTAGAGGGCAGGTTGCATACCAAAATGTGGCCCCGTGAACTGTACCCTCAGGTAGGTGTAAGCCATGGTGATCTCAATCTTGACACCCCAGTAGTAGAAGTGTAAGTCTATAAGAGATCTCTTCGATGCATTGAAGACTAAAACTTTGGTTTTACCTAGGTTGACCATCAATTGTTGAAGGTCACAAAAGCTGGACAGTTCGTTGATTTATCTTTGCAAGCCGTTGGGGGTAGAATCCAACATGACCAAGTCATCAACAGAAGGAGGAGTGAAATCAACACCTGGTGTAGAAGACAGCCATCAGTGTGGAAGTAACTTGTGGTTTTAATGTCTCATTTCATTTCTTTCATTTTTTGAATTGTTTATCAAAACTTTCTATATTTTGTTTCTTAGATTTTAAAACCCTTTTTGTTTATTGCTCTAGAAACCTTCTAGGACAGGAAATTCAGTAAATAGCAATCAGAGATATTTAAGCATAGGAGACGTTTCTACAACTAGTGAAAGGTGAGTAATACAAAGAGGGAAGTATACAATGAGGAGGAAGGTTTCTTGATAACCCTGCATATGTATTTTCCATGTTGTTCAAGGATCATCTCTCTGTTACTCAATATCCTCACAAGGATATAGTTTCTCTTATAACAATCTGGTAATCAGGATATGTGAAAACTTGGTGAAAATTCTATGATATCTTCTTTTATGTATCTATTCAGTCATTTTGGAGAAAACAATTTTGACACAGTTCATCCAGTATTATATAAATGAATCAGTGAACGGAGTTTTGTAAAACTCAATTAATTTTGAAATATTCTTGAGTAGGGTTATTGTTTCTATGAGAATTATATTTTTCTAATTACTTCCGTTGAATATTTTAGTTCTGTTGAGGGTTTCATCTGTCATACGTATTTTTGGAACACTGATAATTTTGGATGTAAATTTAGTATGTTTAACAGAGAAGATTTATGTCATGAAACTTGTAAACAGAGCTGAATATGTGAATGGCTAAAAGAAAAAAACCAAAAATGCCACGAAAACGAAGAAGAGATGAAGATACTGCACCTATTGCAGAAGCAAAGGAAGAAACTGTTGGTAATTCATGCTATCTCTTATTTTCAGACCAAGCATATTTATTATTTTCTCATGAACCTTAAAGCAAGGTTCTTATCTTATATAGTAAAATATGTTGAGGAATGATACCATTTTAATTAATTGATAACTTTTCCTTCTTACAATGAGTTGAAGGGGATAAGTTTTACCTGTTTCATGTCTAAATAGGTATGTATAGTGGTTAGTGCAGAAGTCTTACAAGTTACAACATCTCTAGGCATTGGGGTTGATTTCAACATTATACCATAAAGCAACTAAGTTGTTCATGGTGGGCCTCTACACATACACAGTAATGCACATGCCAAGAAAGAAAGGAAAAGGCTGGTTGACATATGTTATGGGTGCTATGATGTTGCTAGTGGCCTAATTGATTAACAGGGCACAGAGAATCATACCTACAATGATGTTGATCCAATCTAAGGGAACTTTCATATTGAACTCTGGGATAGTATCCTAGTTTGTCTGAAAGACTAAGACAATTTTTTTGCTAAGGATTTCGTCTGTATCTAAGAGTTTTTCTGCTAGGAAATTTGTCTATATCTTTATGCATGTATGCATTGCTAGTTTTCTAACCCACAAATATGCTAAGTTTCCTAACTTGCATGCAGCTGAAAATAAAAGGAATAGATGAAGACAAGCACACCATAAAAACAATACACGATAATTTACCCAGGAAACCCCAATTTGGGGAAAATCTGCGATCTTGGTGTTATGTTTTATTCAGCTCAACAAATATTTAGTAGATAATTACAAATAGGAGGGAAAAACTTCTCTTTGCCTCTGTAAACTTTCGGCGCACTTCAAACCAACTTGGCCTCTCTTCTGCGAGTTCATACAGCCTGTACGACCTCTTTTGCACACAGTTCTGGAAGAAATCTGTGAATTTCTGGAAGTAATGTGAGCTGCATCTGCCTCCTTTCTTCTTCTAATTTGCTGATCTAAAATACTAGCGCTGAGCTGAACCAGATGTCTAGTGCATAATAACCAAGTTCTGCGCCCTTTTTCCCTCTTAGAATTTGACTTGGGCCACCGCAGCTACGAATGGCTGAGATTAGATCTCCTTGGACGGATGAGATCGTTCTAATTTTTGACTATAGGAAAATTTAAATTTCCTAAAGTAAAAAAACAAATAAAAAAGGTAAATTGTGTGTTGGCCCCAGTTGTGGGTCCTGTTGTCGCCCAAAGCGTACACCTAAGGTGCAATGCTTAGAGTAGGGGTTGTCACCTATTCCCTACTCACTCCGTTTAAGCTCTCTACTAGACAAGCTATGGGGGATAGTCCCTAAAGATAAAGGGAAGGGGAAAACTTGTTGGAACAAGAAGTCCTAGGAGACTAAGGGCAAGGCAACTACTTCTCTAGGTAACTTGAATTAAGATTGATTTAGCAAGTGTGAGGATTAGCAAGCAATGTATATGTTGACAAGATGGATTTCAATTAGATTAATATGGAAATAGCAAAATAGATAAAGACCAGTGCCTTATAACAATGCTCAATAAAGATTATATCACTTGCACAATTGAATATTTCAAGTCACAAGATAAGCAGTGCTGCGAAACAAGATGTTAGTACAAGAAACCCATTGATTACAGACAACTAGAATATGAGCAATAAGACTTGAAATATGACTTACAAGAAAATATAAACTTGTACTTCATGTAAAGAGATTCTTAACTATGATATAGTATTCAAGATACAATAAACATGAAATTAACAAGTACAAGAATGTAAAGGAAGCTTGCAAGGAAATAAATTAGCTCAAGATTCTAGCTACAATAACCAAATGAGGGATGAATGATGAATGCAAGATCTAACTATGCGATGTGCAAGGATCTTGGTTAATTTTAGTTAAGATGCCTAACCTAAAATGAAGGCCTTCTCCTCAATTGTCAGAAACTAGTCTTAAACAAGGTTGTAGAAAGAACCGTTGGGGAAGGAGGCTAATGCCTCATTAACGATACCTACCCAAGAGTTCTAAAGACCCAAGTGGCTCCGTTCCTACAAGGGATTGCCCACAAGAGAGCTGCAAGGTCACTTGTTTTAACCATTGAATTGTTGAATATTGTAACTAGGTTCGGTCTTCATAAATTATATTTGAGTCAATATTTAATGTACTTGTCAAAAGAATAAAGAAAATAATTTTATTTTATTATTAAATGACTTTAAAGCATGGGTTTCATGCTTGGGTCATATTATTTTAGGTCAAAGACCCTGTTGTCGCACAAATTGTCTAGGCACCACGACAACGGCTCAGATCGGGGGCTGTCACCCTGATCCCCAATCTCTCTATTTAAGCTATCTTCTTCTAGCAGACTAAGGGGGGTAGACCCTATGGAAACATAATGAAGGAGAACTAATTGGGAACCAACCAGCTCAGGAGACACAATTAAACGACCAAATACTTGTAAAGGATATAGCAAGATTAAAGGATTCAATTAAATTTGGATGATTGATACCAGTGCCTTATGAAGTCAACTATCTTGCTAAGAATTTAGGACCAAGTACTTGATGAGAAACTGCTGCTGGGATGAATAACTATTCTATATGCAATGCTAACTTAGAATGCAGAATGCAAGGAAAATGATTTGGAGAAGGAGCGAGATGAAGCAAGCTTTGAAGATGAGGGGTGATGTTAAAATCCTAAAGCACTTAGATTACAAATAATCTGATCTAGCCACTAAGTACTTAAGCGAGAGTGCCAATTATGAAGATGCCAAAAAATTACTCAATTAAAAGATATACAATTTTTCGCAGATCCACAATAGAGCTCTCAAAATAAGATATCGATCACACTTGAAAATTTTCCTAAACATTAATATTCAATAAATATCCAAATTCAAGTAAATGAAACAAGAGTTAATTACACATTAGGCGATTTTAATCGATGGAAAATATTTAAAAATTCAGATGCTAATGATCATCAAACCCAACTGAAGCATATGAAATTAAATAGCGCTTAAATCTCAGTAATTATTCATCAAGATATACCACGAACTTTTAATGCTAAATAAACACTTTGTCAAGCACTTTATGGATTAAACGATATTCAAAAAAATGTGAATCCAATAAAATTTTGTATTTCTCCTATAGTCAAACTTAGGATATTTAAAAAAAAATTAAATCATGTCAACTATAGAAATTTATACACAATTAAATATTTTCGTTGAGGGCTTAGAATTTTACCACATTAACAATAGCTCCAAAAACCTTAATTTCAAAATATAAATGGCCCTTAAATTTATATACAAAAGAGAAAAAAAGAAATTTAAAAAAATTACTAGTTAATGAATTTTTTTACAAAAGTTAAAAGTTATTAAGCTAAAAATTTTAATTTTTTAATTTTTTACAAAGGTTAATGAAAAGTAAAAAAAAATGAGTTTTTTAATTTTTAATTTTTTTTTTTGTTAAGTTGTGAGTTAAGAAATTTTTTTATTTTAAATTTTAAAATGAAAACTAAAAATAAAAAGGAAAAGGAAAAGTTAAAAAATTTAAATCGAAACTTTACAAAAAAGAATAAAATGTTATGTTATGTTTTGTTGATATGACTTGTGATTAGGTTATGAAGGAGGGTCGAAAGGTGTGTGAGATGGAGCGGACGCGAGGCAACAAGGAATAAACCGAGCAGGAGGTAAGGAAAGGCCGACATGTAGGCAGACCCGCGCGGAAGGGAAGGCAGCTGTGATGAGGGGAAGAAAGGGACGGGTTAGAGCAGCGAGGAGAGCTTACGCAGATGGGGGATGAAGGACGCAGTTTAGGGCACGCACAGGCAACGGAAAGGAGGGTGGAGTAGGGAGCTGCGTGAGGGAAGGAAAAGGGACATCGGGAATGCAGGAGGAAGATGCAGCAGGGAGTGGGAATGAGGACGATGACATCAGTAGAAAAGAAAAGGAGCGGAAATGAACAGTGAGGGAGAAGGGACGGGATGAGGAAAATAGTAGCGTGCAGCAGAGAGGGAGCAAAAATGGAGATTGCAAGAATAAAGGCAACCCACAAGTGGAAAACGCAGGCACAATTGGTGCATAAAAAAAAAAAAAAATCGAAATTTTCCTTCTGTCCAGCAATTAATTTTACCTAGAAACGCAGATTTAAAAAAAAATTAACTTGATTATCTTTGCAAAAAATAATCCTAATCTTGAGATCAGATCTTACCCTCCAGGGCCTAGATCTGTCTCAGATCCAAAAAAAATTCTCTAAAAACCCTTAAATGTCACCTGCACAAAACTAGAAACCAAAACCCAGAAACCCAACACATGTACAGAAATAAAAAATAAAACTCTGATCCCAAGTTAGAAGTCATAAAAACTAAAAAAAATTCTAAATGTTTACACAATTAAAAATACAAGTCTATACAATGTATTTACAGATCTATTCACAAGAGTTGCAGATCTATCATATCTGAGGAGTGTAAGTCCGACTTCGCTCTCAGATCTGAAGATCGAAGACTCTTAGTAGCCAGATCTAACTTTAAATTCAATAAGTTAAGAATTTTTTTTTTAATTTAGGTACAAGCCCTAGAAGAACCTTGCAAAAAGAGAACTTAAGATAAGCTTGGGGAATTAGATCCAGAGGGCTCTTCAGATCTTATTTCCTTGGGAGTCGGCTAATCCAACTGAGGACTTCTCCAAATGCCCAATTCTAAATCCGAGAGATTTCTACACACTTAAAGTTAAACTGTTAAATCAATAGAGAAATAAGATAAAAATGAAAATTTTAAGAGTTAGAGATACCTGCTAACTCAGTCCAATCAAAATTCTTACCTTAAATCCAGTAACCTAAGTAAGATACCTGTGCAATAGATTACTCTACAAAAGCTATTAATCAACAATTCATTGAAATAATTACCAACCGAATATAAAGAACAAGTTTACCATAAAACGCTGAAGAGGAACACGACCATCAAATAAAACCCCAAGGACTTCGTTTGTATTATTCCAAAAATTATAACAGGAGAGCTTCAGGAGGTAGTACATGATCAAGAGATCAGATGAAAATCAGATTAACACTGAACTCTAATTTATAGGTAAAATCTCCAACGGCTAGTTCGCTTGATCCCCGTCAAAGTAATCTCAACCGTCGAAAAAGATTTAGTCATATTTTAAATTTGTCCGTCGAAATTATTATTTTTTGAGGAATTTTGAATTTTTGAATTAATTCCCTTTTAATTAACTCAAAAATAATAATTTTGAGTTATTTTTTAAAAAACTTCCCCGATTATCCACATTGTTAGAAAACGAGTGTCGACGTTTCGAATCCCAACGGGGATCCATCATCAGGACAATCTTGAATGAAGAAATTGAGAGAAAGACTAAGACCATAAATATAGGTAGAAGAAGCTTTCTAGAAAAGAGCCGACCAAAGTTTATAATTTTATATATTTATTAATTTATTATATATATATATTATAATCCTAATTCAATAAAATTTTATTTTATCAAGGTTAATAATCTACGTTATAAGGTTCATTTAAAAGAATAACTAATCTAGAAAAGGAGACTCCTACAAGGATAAAGATCTAAACAAACTAATATAGTTTCTAATATATAATTTTCGAGCCTAGAAAATATTTAATAAGATAAAAGATTTACTAAAATTAAAAATTATTGAAGGTGAATTATTATTAGCTAATTAAACAAAGGACTAAATAAAATATAAATATATAATTGAATTAAAAGGATATAATTAGTTATTATATCATTTTAATTTATTATATATCCAATTTTATTTAAAAAACTTTAATTTAATTTGTTATATATCTAATTATATTTTAATTTTTTTTTATTATAAAGATCTAATTTCATTAGAGTATTAAATATTAATCAAGATAAAAGTATACTAAGAATTAAAAGACCTAGAGGTGACTTATTATTGGTTAACCTAATTAAGGTCAAACTAAAAAATAAATACATAAATCAATTAAAAGGATATATCTATTTCATAAGAATCTAAATTAATTATAAAATTAACCTAAAAGGTTTATTTTTATTGAGAGGACTAAGCTTAATTTAAAAAACTTACTAAGCTAGGAAAAAGATTAGAAGGTTAGGGAAAATATATTAAAAGGGAATAAAGCATAAAATCCTAATGATTATCGATTAATTAATTTTTATTATAACAAAATAAAAATTAATTAATATGGATAATTATTAGAATTTTTGTTTGTTAAAACTAAAACTAAATCAGAATCCAAAGGAGGAGGACCATACCTGGGGTTATATTTCTTCATTCAAGATTGTCCTGATGATGGATCCCCGTTGGGATTCGAAACATCGACACTCGTTTTCTAGCAATGTGGATAATCCGGGAAGTTTTTTAAAAAATGATCACCACATGAGTTTAAAAACCAAAATTTTGAGTTAATTACCTCAAAAAATTGACTTTGACTTAACTAGCAAGGCCCAAGGGTCTAAAATTTCTCAAAATTTTCAATATTCACTTGGCTCGGGACCTTTAAAAATTTATTTTTCAGGGGCCCACGAATTTTTCCTTTGAAGAATTTAAATTTACCTAGGACATAAAATTAATTAAATTTCTGGCTTAGGATTTTTAATTTAATTTGGCTAGAAAATTTAATTAATTGACTCATGAGGGGATTAATTACTTTTTCTAACTCTCTTTACATAATATAAATACATTAAACCCATGAGGGGGAACACCCATTCGTAACAAACCCTCAATAACTGCCCAATTCTGCGACTCAGAAATATGATGTAGTAGACCCAGCAATCTGTAGTAAAATGATCTAGCCAATTAGCTAGGATCATTCCCAGATTAATTTTACAAAGACTTGATAAAAACACTAGGACTCACTTAATATCTCGAGGAAAAAATCCACCCTAGCTTTGGGGTGAGGCTGGAGGGGAAAAAATCTGCCGATCATTTGTGTCTAGAAACATAGATGAATCGGTGAGACGAAAAACCTCCTAGGATAGAAATCGTCACCAAAATACTAGGCTTACTTTGGTTGTTACATACATGATGGTCTTAATAAGATCATTTACATTATCAACATGCAGAATGGGTTTACATCTCTTACAAAACTGTCGGCTGAATGATGAAATCTGAATGGCACGAACACTCGAACATGATAGATCCCTTTTGCGAAAACATGGGTGTACTGCTATGGGGTCGTTGACAAAGTGCGGTCAACATCTAGCTCTACTTGGGGACACATTGCTTCATCGGAGTAATGTGAGAATCCAAAATTTGCATCCAAGCAATACACAAGATTATATAAGTAACGTCCATCCAAAATTCATCATATAACATTAAACACATGAAAATAGAAGCTCTTCATTTATTGACTATTCTAATAACATGAAATGTAAGTCTACTCTAACTACAAAATGAAATGCTGAAAGGACAAGGTGTAAGGTTAGAGATACAATACAAAGGATGCCCTGTGGCATCAAATGTGTTCAATATAGTGCATACTGAGCATTTGACTGCTTTCAGGCAAGTCTATGGGCTGCTTCTCAGATGTGCCATGTCCGATGTTGCATACAGTAGGACTTTGTCTTATCCGAAAATCGATTTGCTTGCGGCCATCAGATGAATCAAACCACTTCCTTATTCTTTTTGCTTTAGGCTTTTCTTTGTGGAAGGCTGTATTGCTAATGATGTGGAACATTGTGCTTGAGAACTCTCAGACGAAGTATTCAAGATATGTGTGACATGCCTCTCTTCATTCTGCATCTTCTCTGTCAAGGGTGATGGATTAAATTCACATGTATTAACCTGATTCCCTTCTGTTTTCCTTTTATTCGGGTCGCCTTCAATCAACCACTATTCAATGGAAGAAATGGTCTCCTCATAATAGGATGGAGCTTGCTTCAGTAAACTAGGAGGTCTATGATCTATTGACAATTCTGACTTGGGTTGGAAATTCTGCATGTGCGATCTTTCCATTTTTTCCAACTTATTCTGAATACCAGTCACTCGATTAGAATGATTAACTTCCAAGATCTTTAACCTGTTTTCCATGACATTCATTTCTTGTGCATGACTTGCTTCCATGGCATTTATCCTATTTTGAAGATTGATGTGGTTAGCTTCCATGTTTTGAATCATTTGCGTATAATTGGGTTACATATTCTTAATCATTTGAGCTGATTCCTTAATAAGACTTTCATGATCTTCTATAGGCATTTGATAGTCCTTACCAACAACATTAATTTTATGGCTCGCCCCTGCCATTCTACTATCTATGATTCTTTTGACAACATGGCAAGTAACCTCTTCATGAAGAGAATTACAGGCTCTATAATAAGGCAGAGCTGTAGATTCAAGTTGATTTGGCAATCTCTGCTCATTAGATGGGCCTCTCTATTCTGCAAAGCATTATTATTTCTAGGTTGGAAATTTTGTGCTTGAGATCCTTCCATTTGGACCAACCTAGCCTATAAGACCCTTATTTGTTCAGAATGATTAGAAATTAACTTTTCCTGATCAATTTCCATGCTTTCAAGTTTTTGAATCAATTTATGCATAGGGTCTTCATCAAATTCTTTAATTTAGTTTCCCTTAGGGGACTTGGTCTACCTACGATTGCAGCCATATCGACAATCCACGCTGAAGCAGAAGGGGGCTGAAAAGCTCAAGCCCCGCTTTTATGGACCATACAGGGTGACACGTAGGATTGGGGAGGTTGCGTATGAGTTGGCGCTGACCACTGGTAGCAGGATTCATAACATTTTTCTTGTGTCATGCCTGAAGAAGGCACTGGGACAACATGTGATTGCAACGGAGGAGCTTCCGCCCACAGATGATGAGGGGCACCTGGTGCTACAGCCGGAGGCCATTATTGACACTAGGGAGAGGCAGCTGCGGAGTAGGACAGTCAGAGAGTACCTGGTGAGATGGAGGAATTTACCGGATGAGGATGCCACCTGGGAGAGAGAATATTTTGTAGCATCCATCATTGTAGTTTCTTGAGGACAAGCAACGTTTTGCCGGGGAGTATTGTAATATTCCCAATTAGCAATAGCTAATTGGAAATATTAATTTTTGACTACTTTACTTTAATAAAGTTAAGTTAGGAATAAAGTGGGTGAAGAGGGATACTTAACTCACACTTAGGCTAAAAGCATTTCCTAAAGTCACTTGAGGGATATGATTAATTGGCAGCGTGGGGTCTAGAGGTCAAGGTGGCAGCGTGGGGAAAAGGACAACGTAGGCAATGTGGGCCCAAGCTAGCGTAGAGAGAGAGGGACAACGTGGCTCAAGGAGACAGCGCAATTGATGGTGGGGCCTAGGTGAGAGCAAGGCTCTCCAAGCATAAAAAGGGAGAGGGTCTCCTCATTTCATTCATTCTGATTATGCATCTATGTTATTTGTCTTTTGACATTGAGCACACTTGCTATTGAGCAAAGTCTGCACGTACTGTTCAGTACACCAAGTATCTCCGTGCGGAGATCCCAACCTCAACCACGAGGGACTTCGAGTGCCTGCTCGGGTGAGGAGTTCCATCTTTGTTTTTCTGGAGAGAGTTGCAGCAACCACAGTTGGGAGCATTCACTGGAAGAGACAGCGTAGTCAGTGAGAGGGAGGACACAGTCTTGGAAGGAGGTGATTCCAGATTGAGGGTCTATCAGGGGATTCAGCTCGGGAGAGTTGGAAAGGGGTCAACCCTTCCCTATTCCATCATTTTGGTAGAGCCGGAGGCCATTATTTGCAGCAGATCATTCAAGGCCAACGTTTCTCTTTGGGATAGCGTAGTGCCTCAAGGGAGGTCATTTTCGGAGTTCAGCCATTTCCGAAAAGCTCTCTGGGCTTTTCTGGGTATTGGGTGGAGAGGCCATTCCCAAAGTTTCACAATTTTCCGAGGTGGGGAGCAGCCCCAATTTGTAAGTTCATTCCAGCAGTAGCAGCAACACAGTAGCAGTACCAACAGCACTGGAGATTACACAGTCTTTGAGGGAGCAGCCATTCCGGGTTATCTTCTGAGAGTATTTCTACGCTTGCCTAGTGCAAGCCAAGGTGCCATCATTCTGATCACCTTTGTACTCATTTCATCTTTCAGTATTGATAAAATGGCTCAGCATTCTTCATATCATTTGTTTTTCATATGATGTCTCTCTAGTTGCTGTAGTTCTTTGTTTATGTGCTTTATATTGCTGTTTATTTCCATTCGGGATATTACACCTGGGCAGCCTTATAATCATTAACTTTAGCTTGCCTCAACTCATAAGAAGTATCAACATCAAAGGCATCAATATAACAATAAAAAAGGAACTTGGCAGGAGGTCTATAATCTGGAGGTAATTCTTTAATAATATCATTAAACATCTTATCAAATTCATCTACTGTTTCATTTTCTTTCTTGTCTTTGACACTGATATATCTAACCAGATGTTTTTCTTCTCTCTTGTCTCCATACTTGTCCTTAAAAGCATTAATAATCGATTGCAATGAATTAAATGAATTATCAGGTTTATTGGTAAACCAATCCAAAGCATCTTCCTTTAAGGAAAGAACAAAGAGGCTCATCTTCACATCCTCATGATTATAGTCAACACCTCTAGCATATTTACCCAACCAATAGCTAAATGCTTTTATATGAGCCATAACACTAACTGCATGATTTCCTTGGAAAGAAGGAAACAGGTCCATGCCATTGTTAGGAAGGTCATTTGGATAACCCTGAATGTTAGAAAAGTTACAAGGGGCGAGCAAGTCCATGATGTCTTGCTCAAAGGGATAAGAGGGGCCAAAAGGATGCTAGAGAGAAAAAATCCTTGCTCAAGAAAAATCAAAAGATCCACGACAAACGAGCTTCTAGTAGAAATTCTTGTAAGAAATGAAAGAAGTGGAGTCGCCACTTGAACATGAATCTAGCTCCAAGATCCCAAAGGGAAAAACCGAAAAATCAGTCAGGGAGAAGCAGATGGATATCAGTGAGGGATTCTTGTTTGGGAGTAAATAGATGAATAAGTGGAGTCGCCACTCAAACAGGAAACCAACCGAAATGTCTAGGTGCTAAAGGTGCAAATAGAGAAGATGAAAGGATTAGTGATATGACGGAAGATACGATGATGAAAAGATGAAATGACAACATAAAATGTTATGCCGTGTGACGGGCTAAGGAATGGCGAAAAAAGATCAGAAAATTAGAAAATGTCATTGAGAACAAGGACAGAAAAACTCTATCCCCGGCAACGGCGCCAAAAAATGTTTTTGCACAAATTGTCTAGGCACCGCGACAACAGCTCAGATCGAGGGCTGTCACCCTGATCCCCAATCTCTCTATTTAAGCTGTCTCCTTATAGCAGACTAAGGGGGGTAGACCCTATGGAAACAGAATGAAGGAGAACTAATTGGGAACCAACTAGCTCAGGAGACACAATTAAACGGAAAATATTTATAAAGGATCTAGCAAGATTAGAGGATTCAATTAGATTCGGATGATTGATACCAGTGCCTTATGGAGTCAACTATCTTGCTAAGAATTTAGGACCAAGTACTTGATGAGAAACTGCTGCTGGGATGAATAACTATCCCATATGAAATGCTAACTTAGAATGCAAAATGCAAGGAAAATGATTTGGAGAAGGAGATAGATGAAGCAAGCTTCGAAGATGAGAGGTGATGTTAAAAGCCTAAAGCACTTAGATTTCAAATAATCTGATCTAACCACTAAGTACTTAAGCGAGAGTGCCAATTATGAAGATGCCAAAAAAGTACTCAATTAAAAGATATATAATTTGTCGTAGATCTACAATAGAGCTCTCAAAATAAGATATCGATCACACTTACTTGAAAAATTTCCTAAACATTAATATTCAATAAATATCCAAATTCAAGTAAATGAAACAAGAGTTAATTACACATTAGGCAATTTTAATCGATAGAAAACATTTAAAAATTCAGATGCCAATGATCATCAAACCTAGTTGAAGCATATGAAATTAACTAGCACTTAAATCTCAGTAATTATTCATCAATATATACCATGAAATTTTAATGCTAAATAAACACTTTGTCAAGCACTTTATGGATTAAACGATATTAAAAAATATGTGAATCCAATAAATTTTTGTATTTCTCCTATAGTCAAACTAAGGATATTAAAAAAAAATTAAATCATGCCAACTATAGAAATTTATCCACAATTAAATATTTTCGTTGAGGGCTTAGAATTTTACCACATTAGCAGTAGCTCCAAAAACCTTAATTTCAAAATATAAATGGCCCTTAATTTATATACAAAAGAGAAAAAAAGAAATTTAAAAAAATTACTAGTTAATGAAATGTTTTACAAAAGTTAAAAGTTAATAAGCTAAACATTTTGATTTTTTAATTTTTTACAAAGGTTAATGAAAAATTTAAAAAAGGAGTTTTTAAATTTTTTTTTTTTTTTAAGTTGTAAGTTAAGAAAATTTTTGATTTTAAATTTTAAAATGAAAACTAAAAATAAAAAAAAATAAAGATGAAAAGGAAAAGTTAAAAAATTTAAATCAAAACTTTACAAAAAAGAATAAAATGTTATGTTATGTTTTATTGATATGACTTGTGATTAGGCAATGAAGGAAGGTCGAAAGGTGCGTGAGATGGAGCAGACGTGGGGTAGCAAGGAATAAACCATGCAGGAGGTAAGGAAAGGTCGAAACGCAGGCAGACCCGCGCGAAAGGGAAGGCAGCTGGGATGAGGGGAAGAAAGGGACAAGTTAGAGCAGCGAGGAGAGCTTACGTAGATGGGCGATGAAGGACACAATTTAGGGCACACATAGGCAGCAGAAAGGAGGGTGGAGTAGGGAGCTGCGTGAGGGAAGGAAAAGGGACTTCGGGAATGCAAAAGGAAGATGCAACAACGAGTGGGAATGAGGACGATGGAAACAAGAGAAAAGAAGAGGAGCTGAAATGAACAACGAGGGAGAAGGGACGGGATGAGGAAAATACCAACATGCAACAGAGAGGGAGAAGCTATGGAGATTGCAGGAAGAAAGATAGCCCACAAGTGGAAAACGCAGGCACAACTGGTGCATAAATTTTTTTTTTCTAAATTTTCCTTCTGTCTAGCAATTAATTTTACCTAGAAACACAGATTTAAAAAAAATTAACTTGAATATCCCTGCAAAAAATAATCCTGATCTTGAGATCAGATCTTACCCTCCAGGGCCTAAATCTATCTCAAATCCAAAAAAATTTCTCTAAAAACCCTTAAATGTCATCTGCACAAAACCAGAAACCAAAACCCAGAAACCCAACACATGTACAGAAATCGAAAATGAAACCCCGATCCCAAGTTAGAAGTCATAAAAACTAAAAAAAATTCTAAATATTTACACAATTAAAAATATAGGTCTATACAAAAAAAGATGAAAAAATCGCGATAATTTGAAATTATCGCGATTTTTTCAACCAAACGATAATATCGGCGATAATTTGAAACGATAATTTGAAATTATCGTTATCGCGATAATTTCGAAATAATCGCGATTATTTCAGTAAAAATCGTGGGCCCATCAAATAGCAACCCTATAAGTTCAAAAATCGATTTTTTTTTTTTGTCATTTTTGCAGCCCTCTCATTTTCCTGACACACCCTATTGGCAGTTCATGGTAATGTTAAATTCTTAAAGTAAAAGTGATATTTCCTTTATTTTTCATTTTCATCCTTTTACTTAAATTTTTAACATTACCATGAAATGACTCAAGATGTTTAAGAGTGGTTTCGACCTCATTGGATTTCATATGAAGAAACTAGAATTTTAGATTTCACTCAAAATTCAAAAGACTTAATAGTTTTCGGGGTTTCATGGTTTGGGGATTTGCATTGTTTCCATTTGATTCTATTATGTGTAAGGGTATGAGATTGGCATTTGATCAAGAGTATGAAGTCCTTTAAGAACCTTGATGTTGGTGGCATTGATTGTTGAACTTTGTTGATGTTAGTGGTATTGATTGTTGAACTCCCCTACTGTGGCCTTAACAAGAATGTACCCTTCACTCAAAGGAAAACAACTGGTTAGGCATGTTAATCTTTTTCTACCGCATTTTAAGGTTGAGCAATCCAAGTCTGAAGACTTTGAGCTAGATGATATTTATGTATCTCTTTTTGATGATCCCATTTCTAGCAGCGATGAATCAATGATGAGTTTCATGAGGAGGAGGAGAAGGAGCAACAATAGGAGGAGGAGGAGCAACAATAGGAGGAGGAGGTGACACCACCTACCCCTGCTATCGGTAGAGGACGTGGTCTACCTCCTTTAGCTCCTAGTGCTTCAGGATCTGGAGCACAACAGAGTCCATTGCCAGCACCGCCAACTTCTTCGTCTAGAGGGAAAGTTGTTACATTTTCTCGCAAGAGGGGCAGAGGAAATCAGTAGTATAGGTTATTTGGTGCATTCCTTTGTATATAACATTATGACTCATGATATGAGATACATTATTATATTTTTTGTTGATATTTTGAGGTTGAGTTGAGACTCGAGACTTAGTATTCAGGACAGGATTCAGTTTTATGTGTGATGTAGCACTAGACATGATATTACACATCTTATATATTAGTTTTTTTTTCATATTTATGTGTCAATGCATTTATTTTATGCTGTAGATGCTTTAAATATTAAAAAAATTGAAAAAAAATGAATATTTTTGTATGTGCCGATTTTTTCCCGATAATTACGATTTTTTCCGATTTTTTCCCCTCGACGATAATATCCCGATAACGATTTTTTCATCTTTGGTCTATACAATGTATTTACAAATCTATGCACAAGATTTGCAGATCTGTCAGATCTGAGGAGTGTAAGTCCGATTTCACTGTCAGATCTGAAGATCTAAGGCTCTTACTAGTCAGATCTAACTTTTAATTCAATAAAAGTTAAGATTTTTTTTTTTAATTTAGGCACAAGCCCTAGAAAAACCCTGCAAAAAGAGAACTTAAGAAAGATAAGTTTGGGGAATTAGATCCGGAGGGCTCTTCAGATCTTATTTCCTTGGGAGTCAGCTAGTCCAACCGAAGACTCCTCCAAATGCCCAATTCTAAATCTGAGAGATTTCTGCACACTTAAAGTTAAATTGTTAAATCAATAGAGAAATAAGATAAAAATAAAATTTTCAAGAGTTAGAGATACCTGCTAACTCAATCCAATCAAAATTCTTACCCTAAATCCAGTAACTTAAGCAAGATAGATGTGCAATAGATTACTCTACAAGAGTTATTAATCAACAATTCATTGAAATAATTACCAACAGAATATAAAGAACAAGTTTACCTCGAATGAAAATCAGACTGACACTGACCTCTAATTTATAGGTAAAATCTCCAATGACTAGTTTGCTTGATCCCCATCAAAGTAATCTCTGCCGTCGAAAAAGATTTAGTCATCTTTTAATCTCGTCCGTCGAAATTATTATTTTTTGAGGAATTTCGAATTTTTCAATTAATTCCCTTTTAATTAACTCAAAAATAATAAATTTGAGTTAATTACCTCAAAAAATTGACTTTGACTTAACTACCAATGCCCAAGGGTATAAAATTTCTCAAAATTTTCAATATTCACTTCACCACCTTTAAAAATTTATTTTTCATGGGCCCACGAATTTTGCCTTTGAAGAATTTAAATTTACCTAGGACATAAAATTAATTAAATTTTTAGCTTAGGATTTTTAATTTAATTTGGCTAGAAAATTTAATTAATTGACTCATGAGGGTATTAATTATTTTTTCCAACCATCTTTACATAAGATAAATACATTAAACCCATGAGGGGGAACACCCATTCGTAACAGACCCTCAATAACTGCATAATTCTGCGACTCAGAAATATGACTTAGTAGACCCAACAATATGTAATAAAATAATCTAGCCAATTAGCTAGGATCATTCACACATTACTTTTACCAAGACTCGATAAAAACACTAGGACTCACTTAATGTCTTGACGACAAAATCCACCCTAGCTTTGGGGTAAGGCTGGAGGGGAAAAACTCTGCCGATCATTTGTGTCTAGAAACACAGATGAATCAGTGAGATGAAAAACCTCATAGGATAGAAATCGTCACCAAAATACTCGGGTTACCTAGGTTGTTACATACATGATGGTCTTACTAAGATCATTTACATTATCAACATGCAAAATGGATTTACATATTTTACAAAACTGTCAGCTAAATGATGAAATCTGAATGGCACGAACACTCGAACATCATAGATCTCTTTTGCGAAAAAATGGGTGTATTGATATGGGGTCGTTGATAAAGTGCGGTCAGCAAAACCCATTGTGGACCTCTAGGATTTATTTTGAGTTTATAGAGTCATTACATATTTAAATTGACCCATCCTGGGCTTTTGAATCATGTGATTACGTTTAGTATTGAGTCAAATATGATTTATGGAGCCTCCACACCAAGTCAGCCTTAATGTGATCAAGTCGGCCTCAAACCCAGAAATTCGAGCTCATCACAGGCCTATATATACAGGGAGATCGAACTCATTTGGGAGACTCACTCTCACATCCAGAAGTTCGATATCTATTACTGCATTGGAAATAGTGCGAAGTCAAGGAAGGGGTCAAAAGAAGTGCGAGTTTGGACAAGCTGAAGGATTGAAGGAAAATCGAAATTTTGGTGCCTCTCTCTCTCTCTTTCTCTTTCTCTCATGTGCCCTAGTTTGGAAGATTGAAGTCCCTCACTGTTTTGCTGTTACTTGTTGTTGCCAAGAGAAGAGTAGGTCGAAGTTGATTTTGTTGGGTGTTGGTGACTTGAAGAGTTGTATTGGGTCAAAATCGAACTCTTAGAAACAAGATCGAAGTCTTTTCTCCAAGATTGAAGTCTTAAAAGGAAGGTCAAAGTTTCAAGGTCGAAGGAAGTGCTGCATAGTGTTGTTGTTGTTGCTGTTGCTAGGTTGAAAGGAGGATCAAAAGGAAGAATGAATTGGTGTGGAGGGAGGGGTGAGTCAAGGTCTAAGTCTCAAGAATACTATTGAAGGGAAAATTCTGCAATAGGTTTTCCTCCCCCTATGGGGTTTTCCACAGGTGTTATGTTGGCACATGTACGGTGTATACGGTGTCCTTGATCTATGTGCTTTTTGCTTTGATATTTGTGATGAACTAAGAAGAAAAGAAGACAAGAAGAATAGCAATAATAATTAAAGAACATCACGAGTAAATAATCGAAAAAAAAATCTTTTTGCCTTTCGATTTTCTAACATGGTATTAGAGCTTTGGTGAAGAAAGAAGGAAAGGCGATCTCAAGAAATTGATTAAGGAAAGCATAAGAGGTAGCTCTTTGGAAAAGAAGTTTCACCATCTTCAAGAAAGATGTATAACACTATCAAGGAGAAAACAACATGAAGGAGCTTCAAACTACGAGATCTTACAAGAAGGTCAGCCTTATCTTTAGAAAAGAACAAAGAGGTGTTAGATGTGGTAAAGGAAAAGTGAAGAAAGACCTAAAGACTCCAATGATGCAGAAGACAAGGTGAAATTCGGAGGATCGAGGAGGTATTTTTTGGTGGCTATGACTCTTATGGTTGAAGGCATAAGGACAACCTTGTCCCTTACATAGCAAACACTGATCATGCTTAGGAAATGTATGAAGCCTTGCCAAAACTATTTACCATCAAGAACATTGGAAAAGTGGCAAGCTTGAAAAATGAACTAAGGACCACTAAGATGACTAAAGATAATATTGATTTTGGCCAGTATCGAGAGAAGTGTTCCAAGTCTCAAACTTTGTAGGGAGGCTTGGACAACAACATTCCAAAGAACTCAAAAACAATTTATGGAAATTCCACTCAGTTCATGACTTAATAAAATAATTAATTATTTTAATGAAGACCCTAAGGATAAAATTAGGGAAATGAAATAATTAAAAGGGTATTAATAAAAATAATAAAAAACGAGTGTGAAAGAATCTTCTAAGAAACGAAGATCAAGTCAAGTTTTATAAAAGAAGGCTTGAGGATCATTTGGAAAGCAAAGCAGGCATACACTCGGTAACTCGAAGTCGATTATGAAGGAGTAAATTCGATTTCGAGAGGATAGTTGCGAGAGGCGAGAAGAAGGAGAGGAGTGAGTAGTGGCAGAAGAAGAGAGGACCGCAGAGGGTGGGGAAAGGTAGGCGCAAAGTAGCTCTTCGTAGGTAAATCATCAGGTAATGTGATGCGGCACGAGAATTTATGGCTGTGGTGACAGGGGGGATAGTGGGTCTTCCGGGTGTCAGGAATTCTCCAGAAGGAACCAGAGAATCTATCTTAGGTGTTTTCTAAAGAAATCTGCCAGTCTATTTCTTGTAAAGAACTCATTGTTGAAGAATAATACTATAAACCCTCATCTGTTGCACGGATTTTCCCACATTGGGTTTTTCTGGGGACAATTGTCCAAAAATAAGTGTGTACATGTGATGGTTTCTTATGCTTATATTTCTTACTGTTCCTTTCTCTGCATATACATAAGTGAATGCTGCAGTAGTATTTATTTCGAAATTTACTGGAAGAATTCTGTAAATAACTTATTGAAATAATAAGTAGGAGAAATAAATTTATCACTGTAGAAAGATTTTTTGGATTGAAATTTTCACATGGTATCAGAGCCAAAGATGTGTAACAGGAGCAGAGAACCAGCGATTGAACGTAAAACAGACATTGTTGTAGGAGCTTGGAAGGGTTCATGTAGTTCTCTACCGCAGGGTTGCGGGGGAGCGCCCCCCCCTCGAACCCGCTCCCAATTCGCTCTCCGAGCGAGAACGTTTTGGGAGTGCATCGAGAGCGCGCTCCCCAAACAGGAAAAACGCTCCCTAGTTTTCAGGGAGCATTTTAGGGAGCGTTTTAGGGAGCAATTAGGGAGCGCTTCAGGGAGCGTTTTAGGGAGCGTTTTTTGAGGGACAGAGCGTTTTAGGGAGCATTTTTTTTTAGGGAGGGAGCGTTTTTTTTAAGGAAGGGAGCGTTTTCGAGAGCGTTTTTTTTAGGGAGAAAGCATTTTCGGGAGCATTTTTTTGCTTAAAGACTTGGTCCTAAATGAAATTACTTGCTCTCCATTTGCTTAAATCATCCATTTTCCAACCTAACTATATTGTCAATATAATGTGTATCAACTATTTTTTAACATATTATGATACAATTCCATTTGGTAATGGCCATTATTTTATTGTAAACCTAGGAAAGGTATATCCTTTAACAACCTTGAGACAAAATTTCCTACCATGAAGTGGAAATAGATTTTGTTCAAACTAGTTGAAAATCATACATCCTATTCGTTTTATGCAAGGATCAACTGTCAAGATATGAGTAAAGGCTAATTTTCATTAAGGAATAAAAACAAAAGCTTAGCTTTAAGATTCATTTTGTTGTAGTTATTATAAGAAGAATATATGACCCTTTGAAACTCAGTATTTAATTCAACAACAATTTCTCTCCACTGTAAAAAGGGCCTAAATATTATGAAACCATTCTTTGTACTATTGTTAATGCCTTACACCTACTCCTTTCTCACATTGAAACCAAGTTGACAGTCCTTTGCAATCAAGATATGCCATCTTATTGGAGACAGTGCTGGATGACCGAAATATTTGTTGATGTTTCATCAATGCCTCTACCCTTTTAGGTCATGGCCATATTTCTTGCATGATACGGGGGCTTGTGTATTTTCCCATCTATTGTTTCTTAGAGATTTTACCACTTTAATAGCAAAGTGGTTAACAAGTTGATGAAAATGCAATTTCTTAAACTTTGGATAATTAATGATATGCCTTCTAGGTTGAATTTCCCATTTCCTTAAAATAAATTAATTTATTCCTTAGCAACACATTCTACGTGTTCTCCTCCTGTTGGACATGCTGAATACCTGAGCATTCAGCTAAAGTGCAGATCCCATTCTCCTCCTGGGGACTCACTTACGGCTCTAAGATTTTAACTCTATTATATTTTCTTAGGCAAGATCCCATTTTTTTTTCTTAAGTGGCCATCACATAAAAAAGCATGTGGCTTTCTGCACAATGATATCAAAATCAAAGCCCCAGTCTAAGCTGCCTAATCTGACCCCAACATTACAATACCTTAACATATCTTTTAAGATGATATTCTGTTAGATGTGTTCCAAAAACTAGATGTATCATGTGATTTTCTCAATATTTGTTCAGTGTTTATTAATACACCATCGTTTTTAAGATTTTTAAATCTTTACAACCATCTAGATTTCTATGGTTGACAATTTGCACATTATTTCATCCTAGACACACCACAGGTTAGAGCTTTTTCATTTTCTTCTGGGTTACACCTTGGGAATTTGTGTAAATGTTTTATTGGATCATTATCTTTAAGTGGCTGTCTGACATAAAGTATCTTCTTTTCATTCTTACATCTTTACAAATACCCTTTAACGTTTCTAGAGAAATTATTCCTCATTCTTACATCTTTACAAACACCCTTTTAACATTTCTAGAGAAATTATTCACATTTTTTTTAATTATATTTTCTGAGGGAAGACAATGTCAACAAGCATTAAGGCCAAGCCTTAGAAGACCACCATTACCACGATCTGCTCAAATTTCAAAAATTAGATATTTCTCGTGGCAAGAGGCCAAGCAATAGATAAAATAGATTTACTAGTCTTTTCTAGTTTCTAGTAGCTTTTAACTTTTTATAACTGTTGAACTTGACTATTTCATATTTATTTTGATATTTTTTGTAAACAATATATGACAATTTAAGTTTTAAGTTTGAAAATTTGAAGTTAGCAGTTATAAGTTTATAACTCATTATGAATTATAAATATGATGCTTCATGAAATTTGAAAGTTGTTTCATTTCGTTTCATTTTATAACATTTCATTTCATGTTGAATATTCTTTGTTGGAAATGTTACACTTAGCTTACAAGTACAACTATGGTGATCAATGAATCGATGATGATAAATGTTATATATTGAATTTTGAAAGCTTGAAACTTTAAGATTGATGAATCATGAGACTCAAGAGTCAATATGTTGAATGTTTCTAACTTCTAGATTAGAAACATAATCTTCTAGATTAGAAGATTATGACTTCTAGATGATTGATGTTATATGGTTCAATCTATGTTTTTATGTTTTTTTATGTCTAATTCGTCATTCTACATGCTTTTGTTGACATATATGCATCAAAATATAAAAATATATATATTATAAAAAAACGCTCCCCGAAACACTCCCAAACCGGGAGCTTCTAAAAATGGTGCTCCCGCTCCCGCTCCAAAGTAACCTTGCTCTAGAGTAAAAGGGAAGCATGGAAGAACATATGGATCATGATGTTTCTGTTCTGGCATCCACATTGGAAGAAGAATTTGCTTGTGTGTCAAGCTCTACCTCTCTTGAGATTTGGTACATTAACAGTGGGGCTTCTGCTCACATGACGGGAGTGCTAGAATGTTTCTCAAACTACCAAGAAGAATAGATGAACTTTAAAATCACCATGGGCAATAAGGCAAAATGTACCCCTATTGGATGAGGTACCATAGTATTTCAAACAGAAGCTGGTAATAAGCTTTGAGCCACTAATGTACTACATGTGCTTGGTTTGGGGATGAACTTACTCTCATTGTCGCAACTTCAAAACAAAGGTTATGACGTTTACTTCAATGGCAATACAGTATACGTCAAACACCCAAGTTGGAAGAAGAAAGCACAAATCGGAGTGAGGAGCAATAAACTCTACAAGTTACAGTTCGAATCCCCAATGGCACTAATAGGTAGTACTGATGAGAAGGACTTGAATGAGCTATGGCACAGGAAAATGGGGCACTTGCATCATGGGGCATTAAGGATTCTCAAGAAGACTTTCACAGGAGTTCCATAACTGAGCACCTAGCGAGACAATGTCTGCAGAGGGTGCATATTAGGAAAGTATGCCAAGGAAGCATACCATAGAAGCAACAATAGGGCTAAGAGTGTGTTGAGCCTAATACACTCAGACATCTGCGGGCCAATGTCCACTAGAGCTCTTAGTGGTGCCGAATATTTCATCACCTTCATTAATGACCATTCTAGGAAAACCTGGATCTATTTTCTGAAGACCAAGGACGAAGTCTTTGGCTGATTCAAGGAGAATAAAGCTCTGGTAGAGAATCTGACGGGAAAGCGGATCAAGACATTGCATTCAGACAATGGTGGAGAATACACGGATAAAAAATTCACAGAGTTTTGCGCAAGGGAAGACATCAGAAGAGAGTGGACTGCTCCATATAATCCGTAGCATAATGGTATTGCAGAGCGGAAGAATAGAACTATTGTCGAGGTTGCAAGGGAAATGTTATACAATCAAGACATGCCCAAATTTATGTGGGCTGAAGCTTGTAATACAACTATTTACGTATAGAACATGATTCGTCATAATGCACTGGGTAAGATCACTCCAGAAAGTGTCTTCACTGGTAGCAAGCCTGAAGTGAGCCACTTTAGGATCTTTGGCAGTGCGGCATATTGTCATGTGCTTGAAGAGAAAAGGAAGAAGTTGGATAAGCCCGCAGAAAGGGATATCTGGTGGGATATAGTGAGAACGCAAAGGCTTACCGTATATACATTCTTGAGAGAAGGAACATTGTGGTACAACGGGATGTGAAATTCATAGAGGAGAGAGCCTTCAGAAAATCCAGGGAGATTCCTTCTGCTATGCAGTTTGAGGAGGATCCGCTAGTCCAGCCACAACGACCGGCGGAGGGTAATACAAGTGCCTCTCTAAGGCATGGGGATCTAAGGGATACATCTCCCGAGGACTTGCATGAAGGAGAGTCGGTGGATCCACCCACTACCAGTGGTAAGATGAGTAGGGAATTGTGATAGATTCTGAGGGATGCCCCCCGAAATGAGAAGAGGCAGTACAGACAACCTGAAAGGTACCAAGCCTTGGTAGCGCAGGTTGGAGAGCCATCTAGTTTTCGGGAGGCAACTCAACAGCAGGTTTGGGTCGATGCGATGGTGGGGGAGTACATCTCCATCATGAGGAATGATGTCTAGGAAGTGGTTCCCAAGCCTCAGGACAAATCAGTTGTAGGTTCAAGATGGATCTACAAGATCAAATATACTGCAGATGGAAGCGTTGAGAAATTTAAAGCCAGGTTTGTGGCTAAGGGGTACGCTCAGAAGGAAGGGATATATTATGAAGAGACCTTCGCCTCGGTAGCCTGATATACTTTTATTAGATCTGTGATATCCCTTAATGTGCAGATGGGATGGGAGATTCACCAAATGGACGTCAAGACTGCGTTCCTGAATGGGGTGATAGAGGAATAAGTATACATTGAACAATTAGAGGGCTTTGAGATGCATGAACAAAAAACTCGTGTGCAGGTTCAAGAGGGCCTTGTATGGACTGAAGCAAGCCCCAAGAGCTTGGTATGGTCGAATTGACAGCTACTTGCAGAAAATGGGATTTTTCAAGAGTGACGTAGATCCCAATCTCTACTATCTGAGGGTAGGGGATGAGCCTCTTATACTGGTGCTATATGTAGATGATCTATTCCTAATAGGATCATCTAGGCTCATCAAGGACTGCAAGGAGAATTTAGCTGTGGAATTTGAGATGAAGGATCTAGGGCTGATGCATTATTTTCTGGGGTTGGAAGTTTGGCAGCAGAGGGGTGAGATCTTCCTTGGGCAAGGAAGATATACTACAAAAGTTCTGAAAAGGTTTCAGATGGAGGACTGTAGACTGATGGCTACTACAATGATTATGAACTGGAAGAAAATTGACACGTCCGAAGATGATGAGGCTGATCCTACTTTATATAAGCAACTCATTGGTTCTTTGATGTATCTGGTAAACACTAGACCAGACATCTGTTATACTGTCAATACCCTTAGTCAGTTCATGATGGAACCTATGAGGGCTCATTGGGCAGCAGACAAACATGTTCTCAGATATTTACAAGGAATAGTCAACCTTAGACTGAAATACACCAGAGGCAATCGCATCAAGTTGAGTGGGTTCGCCGACGCAGATTGGGTTGGGAGCCCAGTAGATCGGAAAAGTACCAGTGGGTACTATTTTAGTGTTGGATCGGTGATGACCTCCTGGTGCAGCAGGAAATAGAAATTCGTGGCCCTGAGCTCCGTAGAAGCTAAGTATATGGAAGCTAGCACGACTTCGTGTGAGGCATATGGCTTCGGAAATTGCTTGTGAACTTACTCAAAAAGAAGATGGAGGCGACCAACATTCTTTGTGATAATCAGAGTTGCATCAAGCTATCTGAGAATCGTGTGTTTCATGATCGATCGAAGCACATTGACATCAGGTGTCATTTCATCAAAGACTATGTCCAAAGGGGAGCTGTACAATTGGAGTACACTCCTACAGGAGAACAAGTGGAAGATATCCTCACGAAAGCTCTGGGAAAGAACAAGTTTGTCTATTTCAAAGAAAAGATGGAGATGATCAAGAATCCATTTCAGAAGCAGGGATGGAAGGTTCAGGATTCAGAGGGAGCTGCAGTACAGATGAGGCAGTGACAGTGATAGGGTCATGGGCAGCAGTATAGAAGGCATCAGCGTAGCAGATGAGGGTTAGAAACCAGGCATCAACAGCGCAGAGGATGCTTCAAGACAGAGCAACATGTAGTAGGCATCTTGCTAGAACACTTTTCTCGCTAAGAGGGAGTGTTTATTTTTGTAGCATCAGAAAGTGTTCCAAGTCTGAAAATTTGTAGGGAGGCTTGGACATTAGTATTCCAAAGAACCTAGAAACCGTTTGTGGAAATTCCACTCATTTTGTGTTTTATTAAAAAAATTAATTATTTTAATGTAGATTGTAAGTCTAAACTTAAGGAAATTAAATAATTAATGGGTATTAATAAAACAGAGTGTGAATCTTCTAAAGAACGAAGATCAAGTCAAGTTTTAATCTTGGCCATTGATTAGACTTCTAATCTGGGCCGTTGATTCGTCAATAAGAAGATTATAAAAGAAGGCTTGAGGGTCATTTGGAAAGCAAGCCGGGCATACTCTTAGTAACCTGAAGGAGGTCGATTCTAAAGGAATAGAATTCTATTTCAGAGGGAGAGTTGCAGGGCAGAGTTGCAGAGGCAGAAGAAGGAGAGGGAGTCAGCAGTGATAGAGAAGGAAGAGAGAGGGACGTAGAGGGCCACAGAAGGCAGCGCAGTTTGCCCACGTAGAGTGACGTAGTCCAGCGCAGGGACTACGCAAAGAAGCACACAGAGTGACGCAGAGGGAGATAGTGGGTCTTCCGGGTGTCAAGAAATCTCTAGAAGGAACTGGAGAATCTATCTCAGGTGTTTTCTAAAGAAATCTGCCAGTCTATTTCTTGTAAATAACTCATTGCTGAAGAATAATAATATAAACCCTCATCTGCTGCATCGGTTTTCTCACATTGGGTTTTTCCCGGTACAATTGTCCAAAAATAAGTGTGTACATGTGATTGTTTCTTATGCTTATATTTCTTACTATTCCTTTCTCTGCATATACATAACTGAATGTTGCAGTAGTATTTATTTCAAAATTTACTTGAAGAATTCTGTAAATAACTTATTGAAATAATAAGTAGGAGAAATAAATCTATCATTGCAGAAAGATTTTCTGGATTGAAATTTTCACAGATACTGTGGCCACCTTCTTTGTGAAGATAGCAAGAATAAGAGATGATCTTCTTGCCATTGATGAAATAGTAACAAACAAAGAACTTGTGATCATAGCCCTACTAGGGCTGCGACCTTCTTGGAGTGCATTTTCTTCAGGTCTCAACAATTGGAAAGAAGCTCCCACCTTTGAAGAACAATGGACAACCTGCAGTCAAGAAGAGTTAAGAATCTCATTAGTAACTAACAATGAAGAGGTCTCAAATGCTTATGTTGCTCATCACAAGGGAAACTTCAAGAAGAAAGGGCCAAGAAAGAAGGTTGATATGTCTAAGATTGAATGTTATCATTGCCATAAAATGGGTCACTATAGAAGTGAGTGTCCCAACACTCCTAGAAATAAGAAAAGAGAAAGAGATCATGCAAATGTGGCTGAAGAAGAAGCCTCTCCCAAGAGAGTGAAACCCGAAGAGAATGACATAAGGGACTTACACTAATAAGCACTTTGATCTTAACTTTAGACATTTCATTTTTAATATTTTATATTTATTGGAATGTTTAACATATTTTTGGAAAGACATTTTTCTTGTTTTCTAAGTTTTAGGTATCCCTCAAAGCTTTGGAGGGAGCCCACAACAACTCCTAAAGATAAGTATCTCATTCCCTCTCAATTTGGTCTCATATACTTAAATTTTTTATTATATTAAATACTAATCACCTTTCTACCTCTATCTCCTTGTCTAGGAATTAACCTGGTGAATGCTCAAGGATCGTGGGAGAAGGCCTCAAGGATTAAGAAAGAAGGCCTCACAAGACAAAGCATTGGAATAAAAAAGGTTTGTTAAAGAAACAAAGGTATGTCTTAGATCTTAAAGCCTGGTTATTCTCTTTGGTATATCCATTCTACATTACTAACTATTGTTGTGTCTAACTCTCCTGAATCTTAAATATTCTTGCTTGGGATGATTCATCATCTGATGAATCTACCCACCTTATATCTCTGATTGTTTGCATAAAAGAACCCTAAAAAGTTCTCTAGAAAACCCTAACCTAAGGGTATGTTAATAATGTGTGAAACCCTAAACCTACTTAGGGTTATTAATGAAGAAATTGTTATTCTGATTGATATATTGATGATGTCAGGTTTAGGGTTTTCATATGATCATGGAAGCTCTAACTTATTAGGGTTGAAATGGTGTTGTTCGAAATCCCGAACCCTCGAAGTTTTGATATAATAAGGGTTTGCTTTGTTATGAACTAAAACCCTAGGTTTTGGTTGGGTCTACAAGCAAAATCCTTGTTATGTACTTAAAGTCCTAGGAATGAAACCCTAGGTATGCTTTCTTTTGGTTGAAACCCTAGCTTAGTCTAGGTCGATATATGTCTAATGTATTAATATTGTCTGACATATGATATGCTTATGCATGATGGTAATCTCCTAGATATGTGTGTTGACATAAATTACTAATGGTCATAAGTCTTAGGGTTTGAAAACAAGCCCTAGTCAAAGTTTAAATTTCTAGGATGATTTTATTTGTGAAATCTAGGGTTTACATTGAAACCTAGTAGAAGCTATTCATGTTGATCATGCTGTGATTGTTTTGATTGAGTGAAGTCTAGGGTTTGCTTTGTTATGAACTGAAACCCTAGGTTTTGGTTGGGTCTACAAGCAAAATCCTTGTTATGTACTTAAAGTCCTAGGAATGAAACCCTAGGTATGTTTTCATTTGGTTGAAACCCTAGCTTAGTCTAGGTTGATATATGTCTAATGTATTAATATTGTTTGACATATGATATGCTTATGCATGATGGTAATCTCTTAGATATGTGTGTTGACATAAATTACTAATGGTCATAAGTCCTAGGGTTTGAAAACAAGCCCTAGTCAAAGTTTAAATTTCTAGGATGATGTTATTTGTGAAATCTAGGGTTTACATTGAACCGTAGTAGAAGCTATTCATGTTGATCATGCTGTGATTGTTTTGATTGAGTGAAATCTAGGGTTTACATAACACCCTAGTGGAAAGTCTATCATATGACTTTTGAAAGCTATTAGAAACCTTTATTTTTCTTTTGACTTATTTCTAGGTATCACTATATGACATAATTAATCTTCTGTCATCTTGATTGAATTACTAATGTGATTTAGGATTTGTAACAAACCTGGGCTAGAAGTTGAAGTATTGAAGTATAGTCTCTCCATGATTATGTTTAATGCTTCCGCTACTACAATATTTTTTTATGACTAACTTCATGCTTCTATAGAATTGGTTGTACTTGTTGTCTAAGTTGTGTAGGTACATCATATTGGTGAAGTCCGCAAGAGAAGTTGATAAGGTAAGCATGATGAGAAGGATGGAAGCCATGAAAGATTCTCCAACACCGAAGGAAGAAGCTAATCTCCCTAAATTAAGAGGGGACCTAGATAGAAGAAATCTCCCTGGTTAAGAGGGAGGGCACAACATAGTTTTTGATTGGATAATATATTCTAGAAGATATGTTGCTACATGTGAAGTAGGAAAAGGAATCTTCTCTCAAAGATTCAACAGATAGTCCTACTAAGATTAGTTGAAGAGAAACATTGAAACACCAAAGGTTTGCTTTGATTATATATTTAAAAGTGTATTGCTGATTGGAGTTGTGTTTGTACAGGTGAATCTCTCGAAGGTTTGATAGCATGCTGGTTTTCGATCATTTTGATCGGGAGAGATTTGTTGTTGAGGCTTTGTGAGTGAAGCATTTCCTGGAAAGACATCAGGCGGACACTCTGTATTGATTAGCATGTTGGTTTTCGATCATTTTGATCGGGAGAGATTTGTTGTTGAGGCTTTGTGAGTGAAGCATTTCTTGGAAAGACATCAGGCGGACACTCTATATTGATGTCTGGTAGGGAGGGTGGCATCGGGTGGATGTGCACCTAGTTCCCTGGGTTGATGGTTAGTAAGTAAGCCTAATGGTACCTATAGAGGCTAAAAGCTTTAGTCCATCTTAGTCCCACTTGGATAGATTTTCTTGTTAGGAATCTAGTCCATGGCATTGCGGTGCCTAAACTGTTGAGAGACCAATGGATAGATTGCCTTGGTAAGGAATCGAGTCCACGGCATTGAGGTGCCTAAAATTCTTCATAGTTCACATAATTGAGATCTTCCTTGTACTTGTATATTAGGAATACCCCCCTAGTTAAGAGGGAGTGTTGAAGATCGTAACTAAGTTCGGTCTTTATAAATTATATTTGAGTCAATATTTAATGTACTTGTCAAAATAATAAAGAAACTAATTTTATATTATTATTAAATGACTTATTAAAGTATGGATTTCATGCTTGGGTCATATTATTTGAGGTCAAAGTCCCCATTGTGGACTTCTAGGATTTATTCTGAGTTTATAGTCATTACAAATTTAAATTGACCCATCTTAGGCTTTTGAATCATGTAATCAGGTTTAGTATTGATTCAAATATGATTTATGGAGCCTCCAAACCTAGTCGGCCTTAATGTGATCAAATCGAGCTCAAACCCAGGAATTCAAGCTCATCACAAGCCTATATATACAGGGAGATCGAACTCATTTGGGAGACTCACTCTCACATCCAGAAATTTGATATCTACTGCTGCATTGGAAAAAGTGCAAATTCAAGGAAGGGGTCCCAAAGAAGTGCGAGTTTGGACAAGCTGAAGGATTGAAGGAAAATTGAAATTTTGGTGCCTCTCTCTCTCTCTCACATACCCTATTTTTGAAGATCAAAGTCCCTCATTGTTTTGCTGCTGCCAATTGCTGCATGTTGCTGTTGCCAAGAGAAGAATAGGTCGAAGTTGATTTTGCTAGGTCTAGTGCCTTGAAGAGTTGTATTGGGTCAAAATCGAACTCAAGCTTCTCAAATTGGATATGAAGAAGGTGGTCCTAACTCTCTATCAACCAAGCTTATGCTTGGAGGTAAATTTTAGGAAACTAGATATAAGATGATAAAGAAAATAACAATGATGATGAAATTAGATTGTTTCAATGAGATATAATTGTGGCAAGATGCTTCAATGTAAGACATTCAAATCACTTATACCAAGGGAAGAGAATCACTTAAAATACAAGATTATCATATTTCCAATAGTGTAATGTTTCTAATTAGGAAAAAAAGTGATATGCAAAGCAAACAAACAAATTCAACCACAGAAAAATGTAAACTTTAGTGCACACCCATGAAAAACAAGAAATATGGAAGCAACTGAGCCATTTTATTATAAACTGGAGCAATAGTACAAGTATATGGAAAAAATGCACCTGGGCTTGCCTCAAAGGCAAGCGGAGCAAAGCCTAGGTGAAGAAATGTCAAGCCTGGATGCTGCTATCAACTACTACCCAAATACTGCTCTGTGCTGCCCGAACAATTCTGCACTCTCTCTTGGAAATATATCACTGAAAACCCCACCTCCGGTGCTCAGAAAATTCTTCAAAATTAATCCCAAGCTCCTCAAGAAAAACCCACCAAAACCTAGAAAGGGTTTGTCCTAGTTATGACCTTCGAAAATTGACCCCCAAAGGCCCTACATCCTCCACTGGCTGCTGAAATACGACGTCTATCCTTGCACTAGAAAACTCCACCCAAAACACTCCAAAAAGGCTGTAATCAACTCCACAAATGTTTCCCTTATTTCTCCCACCAAGTTTCAACCTCACCAAGCAAGCTCCTCACTCCCATATGTGCCCAATGACACTCCTTTGCGCAGGTCCACGAGCTGCAAATTTGCTCCAGAATGTGGTTGTCTCATTCGACTCCCAAACTCCCCAAAAAGCCTGCAAAAACTTTGAGCTTCCTTCTCCTAATTTCCTCCGGGAATTGCTTCGCGAAAGAGCTTTGAAATGATTCCCCTTGAATCCCTCCTACGTCCTCCTGGAATACGCATTGGCTGGGAAAAATCTGCGTGTAAGTGCTGGAAAATTCATTGCAAGACTCCTGCGGATGGATGTGAAAGAACCTCTCTAGGGTGGCACTTGAAGTCACCCGAAGATAGGGTGAGTTCTCAGCTTGGGAAACTTGTGCTAAACAACAAGTGACCCGACTAAGCAGCTCGAGCGACTAAGTTGAGTTTGATATTCCAAAAGATGCAAATGAAGTTGAGCTCCCTCCTTTCATAATTTCGTGGGCCTTCCTTCCGACGTGGTCCCCTCCACCAAGCCATTCAATTTCCCTCCTAAGAAATTCGAACCATAGGATAAGTGAAGTGTGTTTTTCCTTATGTGGGTGGCCCCCACATTCCACTACCAAAACAATACAACCTCCTCTTATCTCCTAAGTCCTTTACCAAAATTGAGTGGGTCCCATAGCCTCCAAAATTGATCTCAAAATTGTGGAAATTAATCCTGTTCCAAAATAATTTAGGAAGGAACATTACACTTCTCCCCTCCCAAATGTTGCTTGTCCCCAAGCAACTTCAGCGCTGGATGCTCAAGTATGTGCTCACCCTCCCAAGTGGCATCCTCATCTGAAAAACTCTTCCAACGCACCAAATATTCTCTAATCGTTCTGCTCCTTAACTTCCTCTCCCTAGTCTCCAGAATGGCCTATGGTTCCAAAACCAGATGCCCCTCATCATCAAGCGGAGGCAACTCCACAGCTATTGTAACCTGCTTCCCCAACACTGTAATAACCCAAATTGCGAACAAACAATAATATAAAGCATGCAAGACTAAAACTACAACAAAACATAAAGAGTCATTGAAAGCACCATGAATGTGCCAAAAACATTTGAGCCATCTTATTAATTTCCTATGGACAAATAGTAAAATAGGGTGCTCGGAAAGATGGTACTTGGGCTTATACAAGACAGGTTGAGATACAACCCAAATCTGGACATAAAATCAATGTTGGTCTACTGCTCTGTGTGGCTCCTCCTCTGCGTTGCCAGAGCTGGAACTGCTGCTACTGGAAATAGATGAACTACATGTTGAGGTTGATCCTCTGCTCAGAAAATTTCGGGAATTAAACATTGGACTCTCCTCAACAAACCCACAAAAATCCACGAAGGGTTTCCAGAAATCCCAACCCCGGAAATTTGCCCCCTTGGGCTTGGTATGCTGCTCCGTTGGGCAATCTGGTTCTCTGGTTGAACTACTAGAAGATGTTGTAGGAAATCTGCCCAAAACCTTGGTAGGAGGTGGCTAACCTCCCCTCCAAAACTCCAGATTGGAATCTGCTCTCCTTCCCTCTTCCCCAAGGCTGCTCCTCAATTGGACTGCGTAGTTCCTCTGCTACCTGTGTGGCCTCTACGCTGTCTTGGAGGGACTGCGTATGCCTAGATGTTTACCTGCAAACTCTCTCTCAAAACTAGATGGAACTCCTCTCTTGAGCGGGTACTCGAAGTCCCCCGAGGTAGAGGTTGAGATCTCTGCTCGGAAATCTCTGTGCTAAACAACACTTGCAGACTTGGCTAAACAGCTCAAGCGCGCTACAGTTTATTAGACAGAAAATCGGTGATTGAATGAATGAGGAATGAGTTGCTCTCATCCTCTTTTACCTAGGTTAAGCCCCCAACGTTCCCTTGGGCCCCACTTGACTGTGCTGCTCCTATGCATCCTATCCCTGCGCTACCATTGCACTGCTGCCTGTCCCACGCGCCACTGCGCTGCCTACGCTACTGCCTCTCCTATGCTACCACTAGGACACTGTCTTCTTCGAGTGGCTGGCCCCATGGGCCCCACTTCAGCTCTAATATCTAGCTTAGTGACTTTAGGAAAGTGAATTAACTCTATGGTTTATTTGTGGGTCCCCTCACCCACATTATTGCCTGCTGAACATTAGAAAAGGCAAAAATGAACAAAATTTAATATTCCAATTGGTTGATTGCTAATTTGGAATATTACAGTCCTCCTCGCCAAAACGTTGCTTGTCCTCAAGCAACTGCAAAGATGGATGTTGTAGGATCTTCTCCCTCTCCCAAGTGGCATCCTCATCTGGAAGGTTCTTCTACCTGATCAGATACTCCTTTACTTAGCCTGCTCCTCAAATGTCTCTCCCGGGTATCTAAGATGGCCTCCGGTTGTAGCACCAGATGCCCCTCATTAGTAGTAGGTGGGAATTCTGTGGTTGCAATCACCTGCTGCCCCAAAGCGTTCTTCAGGCATGAAACATGGAAGATGTTGTGAATCCGGCTACCTTGTGGCAGTTCCAGCTCATATGCAATCTCTCCAACCTGCCGGATCACCCTGTATGGCCCGTGAGAGCATGGCTTGAGCTTTTCAGCTCCCCTCTGCTTCATCATGGACTGTTTGTATGGCTGAAGATGGAGGTACACCAAGTCATCCACCTCAAACTGCCTCTCCACGCGACCTCTATTTGCATACATCTTCTGCTGGTTTTGGGCTGTGGCCAAGTTATCCTTGAGAACCCAGAGTTTATCTTGGCTCTCTTGAATCCAGTCTTTGGCCCTGGGGGCCTTGCTAGCTCCAAACATCACATTAGCAAAAGTCAGAGAATTATAACCATACAAAGCATAAAATCAATACATACCGATGGACATGTGGAAGTTCGTGTTGTAGCAGTATTCCCCCAAGTGAAGCCAGCGTAACCAAGCCTTTTGCTGCCCCGTGACATAGTTCCTCAAGTACCCCTCCAGCCACTTGTTCACGATCTTGGTCTTCCCATCTATCTGTGGGTGGTAGCTGGTGTTGGGTGTTAGCTCTGTTCCCACCAAACGAAACAACTCTTGCCAAAAGCCTCCCATGAACCGACTGTCCCTGTCACTAACTATGGTCTTTGGAAGACCATGGAGTCTGAAGATGTCCTTGAAAAATAGCTCGGCTACTTGTGAAGCAGTGTACCAAGCTGAAATGGTGAAGAAGTGGGCATACTTCGTCAACTAGTAAACCACCATGAAGATTCCATCCTTTCCCTGTACCATGGGAAACCCTGTGATGAAGTCCATAGAAATTCTTTCCCATTTCCCCTTTGGAATGGGAAGCAGCTGCAACAACCCTGCCAGATGGTTGAGCTCCCCCTTGTTCTTCTAGCAAACTACGCACTCCCTGACATGCCGAAGTACGTCCTCCTTGAGGCCCTTCCAAGCGAACCTCTCTTTGATGGCCCGATATGTCTTGGTGAATCCCTGGAGGCCTGAAAGCGGTGAATCATGGGCTGCATGCAAAATATTCTCCCTTAGATGGGAGCTGCTTGTCAAAAATATCCGGTCATGATAGTAGATGACCTCATCCATCGCCCTGTATCGGTCATCCGCCACTTGACCATCCAATACCTCGCATGCAAACCGGTCTTTGGAGTATTCCACTAGCAGTTGAGCTCTCCAATCCGCGTCAATTCTCATCAAAGATAGAGATGTGGGTCGTCGGGACAATGCATCTGCTACTACGTTGTTCTTCCCTTTGACATACTCTATGTCAAAGTCGTATGCCTGGATCTTGCTGACCCATTTCTGTTGCCTCTCCTACAGCTGCTTTTGCTCGAGGAAGAATCAAAGGCTGTTATGGTCTGTTCTCACTCGAAACCTGTTCTCCACAAGGGACTGCCGAAACTTGGCCAATGCATGCATGATGGCCAACATCTCTTTGTCATAGATAGGGTATAGTCTTTCATGCGGCAGTAGCTTCTGACTCTCGAAAGCTATGGGGTGACCCCCTTGCATCTGTACTGCGGCTACACCTTCCCTTGAAGCATCACACTCCAGTACAAAGGGTTGCGTGAAGTTTGATAGGGCTAATACCGGACAACTGCTGTTCACCTCCTTCAGTTGGTCAAAGACCCTCTGTGTAGTCTTAGTCCAGCTAAAAGCCCCCTTTTTGGTGAGGTCTGTGAGGGGCGCTGCGAGTTGTGAAAACCCTTTTTTACGAACTTTTGGTGGTAGGTACAAATACCCACAAACCCCTAGAGCTCCTTCACATTCTTCGGCTCTGGCCAATCTCGGATGGCCCTGATTTTTTCCTTGTGGACTCTCACTCTGTCCACTCCAATGATATGCCCCAAATAGAGCATCTCTGTCAAACCAAACTCGCATTTGGACAACTAGGCATAGAAGTGCTGCTCCTCTAGGACACACAACACTGTCTCTATGTGCCGCAAATGCTTCTCACATGTGCGGTTGTATATGAGGATGTTGTCAAAGAACAACAACACAAACTTTCTCAGTTGACCATGAAAAATGTGGTTCATGCAAGACTGAAAAGTAGCCGGGGCATTGGCAGCCCAAAGGGCATCACCAAGAACTCAAAATCAAGGTTGCAAACATCGCGATTTTATCGGGATTTTTTTTAAAAATCGCGATCTTTTCCGGCCGCCGATTTAATTGGCGATTTTTTCCTGATTTTTTGAAAAAATCGCTGATCGCCAAAAAATTGCGATTCGATCGGAAAAAATCGTCGCCTCCTAAAACAGCGCGGTTATAAGGCGATTTTGATGTTTTTTTTTTCATTTTCACATGGACAGGTTTGGTTATGAGAGCTAAGGAGTGAAGGAGGAGAGCCAAGGAGGGAGATACGTGATCTACAAGCCCAAGATTGGACAAAAGTGAAGAATTTCTTGCAAGCCAAGCGAACAAAAATCGAATTTGGACCAAGTGTCTCCGGCAAAACGTTTTTCCAGGTATGGGCATCAAATTTGACCCATTTTTTTTTGTTTTTTTCTTGTTCTTCCATGGGTTTCTATTACCCATGTATTTTTCATCATTTGTGATTGCATTTGGTTGTGTTTTTTTTTTTTTTTTTTTTTTTTATTGAGAGGAGAGGGTTTATTTTGGTCAAAAATGCAAAAAATTGTTTGTTAAATTTTGTTTTTTATATTTTTTCTTGTACTCTTAGTTTCTTCCCATTATTTTTGCTCGTGTTTCAACATGTATTTTTTCCCATTATTTTTGCATTGAGTTGAGGGTTTTTTTTTGTGAAAAAAATCAAAATGTTGTATGTAAAATTGTAATTTTTTTATTTTATTTTTTAACTTGCAATTTTTCTTGTGCCCTAGGTTCAAATTTCAACGTTCAAAGTTCAAAGTTTCCAACATGCCAAGGAAATTAGATCCTTTATGGGAATTTGGTGAACCTGATCAGGGGTTTGACCGATCAAACTTGACTTGCAAATTATGTGGTCATCACATGACAGGGGGGTATACAGGTTGAAATACCACCTGGCACAAATTCTTGGGCATGAAGTAGGCCCTTGCACAAACACCAATCCAGAAATAATCAGAAGAGCCGTGAACTCATTGGGAGAAATAGAAACCACTAAACTCAGCAAAGCAGCTCTGAAGAGTCAAATATCAGGGTTTGGAGTTGAACGTGAGGGTGGTAGTGGCTCTTTAGCATCAGCCTCTTCTACAGGCAGCCCTGTAGCTGCCTCCTCATTTTTTGCTCCTAGAACCACTCACGGGGCACATCCATCTATCTCCTCCCTTATTAAAAAAAAGGAGAAGGAAGAAGCTGATAAGTTGTTGGGCAAACTGTTTCTTTGGAGTGATATTCCTTTCAATGTTGCCAGGACCAATCCATTTTATCAGGCTACGGTTGATGCTATCGCTGTTGTTGGCCCAAGATACAAAGCCCCTTCATATAATGACCTTAAAGGGCGCATTCTGCAAAATGAGAAAGCTGACTGCACCAAGAGATTGGAAGAGTTAAGGGCATCATGGGAAGTCACAGGATGCACTGTGATGTCAGATGGTTGGACTGATCAAAAGGGTAGGTCCCTTATTAACTTCTTGGTCAGTTGTCCCAAAGGGACAATGTTTATGAAATCTGTTGATGCATCTGCACATGTCAAAGATGCAAGATTATTATGTGATTTATTAGATGTGTTCATTTTGGAGGTTGGGCCCCAAAATGTTGTCCAAATCATAATGGACAACGCTGCAAACTATGTTTCTACTGGCAAGATGCTTATGGAGAGGTATCCGAGCATATTTTGGACACCTTGTGTTGCACATTGCCTTGATTTGATGTTGGAGGACATCGGAAAGATTGATTTTGTCAAAGAGATTGTAGAATCATCAAAGAGAATCACAAAATTTATATATAATCATGCATCTGTACTTCATTTGATGAGGACATTCACCAACAATAAGGAGTTGGTGCGGCCTGCTATTACACGATTTGCCACTACTTTCATATCTCTTCAATCCCTCTTGAATTCTAAGTGGGATTTGAAGAGAATGTTTCTTTCAGATAAGTGGCGTGCTTTGACTATCAGCCGCAAATCAGAGGGACAGGCCATCTGCAGGTTGGTGTCATATCAGAAAATTTTCTGGGCTGGAATGGAAGAGGTGTGCAACATTACTAAACCTTTGGTAAAGGTTTTTAGATTGGTGGATGGAGACAAGCCCGCAATGGGCTACTTGTATGAAGCCATTGATAGGGCCAAAGAAGCTGTTCGTAGCTATTATGATGATAAGGGTCATGAGGGGTTTCAGAGACAACTTGTTTTATGAGAAGTGATTGATGATTGATGGAACAACACACTCCATCGTCCCATTCATGCTGCAGGGGTCTTCCTGAACCTCGCATTTTCTTATTCATGTGGTTTCCTATTTGATGCTGAGGTCATGGATGACTTTTTCACTTGTGTTCAGAAGATGGTGCCAAATCCATCAGAACGTGCAGAGATATCCAAAGAGATGGGGGTATACAGAATGGTAGGTGGCACCTTGAGCTTCGACATGGCTGTCCAGGATAGGACTACTAAAATGCCAGGTAAAATTTTCATTATTTTAAAATTTTTCTTATGTTTGTAACTTTATAAGTTTATCTTATTTGTTGTAACTTGTAACTTGTAGATGCATGGTGGAGGAGCTACAGTAGCAGATTACCAAAACTCCAAAAACTTGCCATTAGAATACTCAGCCAAACATGTAGCGCTTCAGGATGCGAGCGCAACTAGAGTGTATTTGACAAAATACAAACCAAAAGGCGCAACAGGTAAAAAACTTAAAATATTCCAACTGATTTTTTGAATTCATTAAATATATATTTTTTTAAAATATTTAATTTATTAATTTATGACCCTTGTACAGGTTGGAGGCCCAGCGGCTCAATGACATGGTTTATGTCTACTACAATCTTAGATTGTGGGTGAGACAACTTGAGAGGACCCTTGATATGGAGGCCATCTCTTTAGATGCGATTGACACCACTGCTGAATGGAGGGTTGAGGCTGAGAAGCCTGTCATGGAGTCAGCCCCTGATTGGATAGGGCAGGAGGTAGTGGAGTGGGAGGACGAGGAGGAGGAGCAGCAACAGGAGGAGGAGGAGGAGCAAGAGGAGGAGGTGACACCACCTACCACTACTACCGGTAGAGGACGTGGTCTGCCTCCTTTAGCTCCAAGTGCTTCAGGTTCCCGTTTTGGTGCTTCAGTTTCACTTTCTACTTCTAGAGCACGATAGAGCCCATTGCCAGTCCCGCCAGCTTCTTCATCTAGAGAGAAAGGCAAAGTTGTATTTTCTCGCAAGAGGGGCAGAGGAAATCAGTAGTATAGGACCATAGGTTATATGGTGCATTGACATTCCTTTGTATATGACATTATGACTCATGATATGAGATACATTATTATATTTTTTGTTGATATTTTGAGGCTGAGTTGACTCTTGAGACTCAAGATTCAGTTTTATGTGTGATGTAGCACTAGACATGATATTACACATCTTATATATTAGTTTCTTTTCATATTTATGTGTCAATGCATTTATTTTATGCTGTAGATGCTTTAGATATTAAAAAAATTGAAAAAAAATGAATATTTTTGTATGTGTCGATTTTTTCCTGATTTTTACGATATTTTCCGATTTTTTCCCCTCGCCAATTTAATCCCGATCGCGATGTTTGCAGCCTTGCTCAAAATGGCCATAGTGACATCGAAATGCAGTCTTGGGAACATCCTGGTCCCTCACCTTGATCTGGTGGTACCCCGACCTCAGATCAATCTTGGAGAAGAACTTCGCCCCCCTTAACTCATCCATCAACTCATTGATCCTGGGAATGGGGTAGAAGTTCTTCATGGTCTTCTTGTTCAGAGCCCTATAGTCTACGTACATCCGCAATGTGTTGTCCTTCTTCTTCACCAAGACCACTGAAGAAGCGAATGGGCTTGTGTTGGGCTTGATGTGCCCCAATGCTAAGAGCTCATGAGTAGCTCACTCAATCTCATCCCTATAGGCCTTGGGATGCCTGTAGGGGGTGGTGATCATGGCCTGAATGCAGGACTCTAGCTCAATAGTGTGCTCGAACCCCCGATCTGATGGATGTCCTGGTGGAATGTCTCCAAAAACCAGAAAGTAACGGTCTACGAGAGTTTGCACATCTGAGTGCGTAGGCTGGCCTGAGACACTTGCATCTGAAACCCTTAACTCCACAGCCCACTCTATGTCTCCCTTCGAGAAACGTGCCACCATCCTATTCGCAAAAACTGTCTGAGGAGGGTACGTGTGCATGCCCCTAAGCATCACATGCTTCCCTCTCTTTTTGTCCACGAACTCCATCTCTAGAGTCTGCCATTCTGTAGTGACTTTCCCAAGGGTGATAAGCCACTGGACTCCCAATACTAGGTTGGTGTTCGGAATATCGACCACGAAGAAGTGATATGTCAATGTGTACTCTCCCATGGTTACTGACAATGCCAAGACATAACGCATGCATTGCATCGTCCTGGCACTTGGAACCAACACATAAAACCCATTAAAGCCCTTTGTATGTATGCCTCTCCTCTATACCAACTGGGCATCAATGAAATTGTGCGTAGCCCCATTTTCCATGAGCACTGAGACACGCTGCCCCTGAACTGTCCTCCGGACCCTCAGCGTTGGGTACTGGGGTACTTCCCGCAAGGATGCAAGGACCCCTCCGGTTGGTGCAAACGTTGATCCTCTTGCTGTTGGGGGAGGTGGTGGTGGAGGATTCTCTCTTAGTGCTCTAGCATCTCCTCCTATCTCGTCGTATGACTCCTCTTCTCCCTCACTGTCGGAGAAGACCTCAATGTAATGTGCCTTCCCTCCGGCACATTTGTGACCCAGTGCCCATGGCTCCTGACAGGTGAAGCAAAGCTTCCTCCATCTAAAATCTCTCTGGGTGTCATCATCTAAAGGCCCTCGACCCTTTTGCCCTCTCGTAGGTGGGGCTCTCACGTCCTTCCCTTTCTGTTGGAATGCTGGTCTATTGGGCATGGGAGCCTTCATCCTCGACAAAGCGTCCTGCAAATCTCTGGTTCTCCCTACTGCGTCCTGAAGCGTAGTAGGCCGAGTAGACCACACTAGCCCTCACTAGCCCACGCAAGGGCTTACCCAGTCCGTTAATGAACATATATATCCTCCTAGGCACGGACAAATCTGGAACCATCACTGAAAGTCTCAAGAAATCAGAAATGTAGGTTTCCGGGTTCCTTGTCTGTTTGAGCTTTGTTAGCTCAACATAATTCTCCTCCGGATCTTGCCGATCAAACCTCTCTATCAATCTTCGAGTGAACTCATCATACGTTGTCACTCCTGAGTGACCCAGCATAGCCATCCCTTGGAACCACCAGTCATGGGCTTCTCCCTCAAGATGCAATGCAACCACCTTGATAGCCTCCATCTACGCCATCTGATTAAGCTGGAAAGAAATGTCCAACTTCTCCACCCAAGATTTGGTTGAATATTTCGATGACCCGTCAAATGTAGGCAAGAAAAGTCTGCCCACAGTATGTTGCAGGTCATTGCCCTGCGTGTACCGTCCTCCTCTGGTCTGGCCTCGTGGTTTAAAAATCTGTTGCTGCTGCAACAGAAAAACATCCAAAATTACTGTACTAAGTGTTCAACATGATGTAACTAATACTGAAGATCTCATTGTTGCTAGTCTCTGCACTGACCCTCTGAAGTTGTTGCGTTGCTGCTGACTCTACGTTGTGCCTTGCTGCATTGTTGCCAACTCAGCTCTGCGCTGCTCAGACTCTGGCGCTTCTAGCCACTGCGTTGTCACTTTGGCACTCCTCTGCACCAATTGACACTGGTCCATCCTGCTACTTCTGATATGGGCTCCCGTAGCAAGGTATCAATCCAAGAGGTGGACTCCTCAAGGATCTTTTCCAACTGTAGTTATTTCGAACTACAGTTCTAGATCACCTTGTTGACCACTCTATGTCAACGACCCCATAGCAGTACACCCCCATTTTTGCAAATGGGATTCACCATGTTCGACGTGTTTACACCATTCATATTTCATCATCAATTGGCAATTTTGTAAACAATGTAAACCCTTTCTGCATGTTTATGATGTAAATGATCTAAGTAAGACCATCATGTATGTAACAACCTAGGTAAGCCTAGTATTTTGGTGACGATTTCTATCCTAGGAGGTTTTTTGTCTCACTAATTCATTTGTGTTTCTCGAGACAAGTGATCGGTAGAGTTTTTCCCTCCAGCCTTACCCCAAAGCTAGGGTGGATTTTGTCGTCAAGATACTAAGTGAGTCCTAGTGTTTTCTGTCGAGTCTTTGTAAAGTAATCTGGGAATGATCCTAGCTAATTGGCTAGATCATTTTATTATAGATTGCTAGGTCTACTAGATTATGTTTTGAGTCGCAGAATTGGGTAGCTATTTGAAGGTCTACCACGAATGGGTTTCCCCCTTCATGTGTCAAAATGTATTTATTTTATGTAGAGAGGGTTGGAAAATAATTAAATCCCCTCTCAGTGAATTAATTAAATTTTATGGCCAAATTAAATTAAAAATCCTAAGCCAAAAATTTAATTAATTTTAAGTCCTAGGTGATTTAAAATTCTTCAAAGGCAAAATTCGTGGGTCTCTAAAAAATAAATTTTTAAAGTTCCCAGGCCAAGGGAATATTGAGAATTTCAAGAAATTTTGGACCCTTGGGCCTTGGTGGTTAAGTCAAAGTCAAATTTTTGAGTTGACTAAAATGGAATTAAATGATAAATTCGAATTTCCTCAAAAATTTATAATTTTGACGGACAAGATTAAAGGATGATTAAATCTTTTTCGACGGTCGAGATTACTTTGACATGGATCAACTGAACTAGCCGTTGGAGATTTTTATCTTATAAATTAGAGGTCTTTGTCAATATTTCAGTCATCCGATCTCTTGATTGTGTACTTGCTCTTGAAGCTTTTCTGTAATATTTTCTGGAATAATACAAACGAAGACTTTGGGATTTTATTTTGATGGTGGTGTTCCTCTTCAGCATTCTATGGTAAACTTGTTCTTAATATTCTGCTGGTGATTATTTTAATGGATTGTTGATTAATGGCTCTTGTAGAGTAATCTATTGCACAAGTATCTTGCTTAGGTTACTGGATTTAGGGTAAGAATATTAATTGGATCGAGTTAGCAATTATCTCTAGCTCTTGAAAATTTTATGTTTTATCTTATTTCTCTATTAATTTAACAGTTTAACTTTAAGTGTGCAAAAATCTTCTGGATTTAGAATTGGGCGTTTAGGGAAGTCCTCAGCTGGACCAGCTGACTCCCAAGGAAATAAGATCTGAAGAGCCCTCCAGATCTAATTCCCCAGGCTTATCTTAAATTCCGTTTTTTGCAGGGTTCTTTTTAGGGCTTGTACCTCTCTCTTAATTTCTTCTTTTCTGAATTGTGCTGAATGGTTTTAAATCTGACCATCAGGGCTTTGATCTGTAAAATAGGATTGTAGATTTGTAAATATCGTTATTTTTAACTCACTGGGGTTTAAGGGCTTTCTGTGCATATTTTTGGGTTTTTGGGTCTATTGTTTTTGGTTTTGTGCAGGTTTTGCAGGGAGATTTTCAGAATTTTTTTAAATCTGAGCCAGATCTAGGCCCTGGAGGGTAAGATCTAGCCTTAGGATCAGTTTCGTTTGCAGATTCAGGAGGGATCTTGCCTCAAAATACAAAATGCAGGTGTATTTATTTACTTAAAATCTGAATTATAAATCTGAGTTTGTTGATTTCTGGGCAAAGAAAATTTTAAGATTTCATGCACCAGAGGGTCTGCTGATTTGCTGTTCATCTCTGCATTTTCTCCCTGCCCTAGCTTGCTACTTGCGTTTTCCTCCATCTCCTTGTGGCTGCTTTCACGCTGTTTTTCAGTTTCCTTACGCCATTTCCCTCATTCCTTGCGGTTTCCATCCACATCCTCTCCACGCTGGCCTCTGTCACTGCTCCCTCCATATTCCCACAACCTTTCCGTTGCTTACTGTCTGCATTAGCTGCAGCTTGCTGCCCTTCACGCTGCCCATTTTCTGTCCAAGCCCTCTCTCAATCTCAAGCCCTTCATTTCCCTTTCTGCGATGCCTAAATCTCTGCGTCTTTTTCCCTCCCTTGCATCCTGCCTTTTTTCACGTTGGCCTATCCGCATTGCCATTTCCTCTGTCGTCTTCATTTCCCTCTGCGTCTGCGGCATATGCTCTATATAACCCAACCGTCCGCTGCCATATCATTCCGCGCGTTAGCTCTTCCTCCTGCGGCCTTCCACGGATCCTCCTCCTTCACGTTATAGACTGGCTCACCTGTACAAAAAAGCTGACGCAAATCCATCTTTGGTCTAATTTTAGATTTTCGCTTTTCATTTAGTTTTAATCTTTAGATTTTTCGATTTTATTTTTTACTTTTGCTAAGGCTAGTTTAGTTAACGATTAATTTAATTTTTTAGGTTTGATTTTATTTAGTTTTCGTTTTTAATCTTTAGATTTTTAAAAAAGAGAAAAGAAAAATGAAAAATGAAAAAAAAACTAAAAAAACTTTAAATATCAAAACAAATTCAATTTTCCTAATTTTTAATTTTTTCTTTTCTTTTATGGTTTCTTTTTAGATTTATTTAGTTTTAGCTTGTAGTTTTAATAACTTTAGAGTTCTTTTGATAAAATTCAAAAATTTAAAAAAGGCCCAAAACTTTAATGGAACTCTACAAAATTTCTCAAAAAAATTAAAAAATTAAAAAAAGTTAAAAAATTTTAACATTTGGAAAGTTTTGTTTTAAAATTTTTGTTTGGAAGTGGTCTTGGGTCAAAAAGAAAGGAAAAATTTTAATTATTGCATAGTCAAAGGTGAGCTTTTAATTTTTTATCTGAAGTTTGACTATAGACTAAATTCAAATTTCTGGATTGGAATTACTAAGAAAATCATTTTAATCCGGGATTGTTGGAAATGTTTAGAATTTAATTTCGATGGTACTTTCATGATAATATCTTTTCGGAATTTAAATTGTTTAAAGCTTGCACTTGGTTCGAAGTATTTTTCATGCTTATCTGGGATTGATGATTGTTTAACTAGCTCTAATTGTGGTTTTAAATTGCTTGAAATTGATGTTAATTGCCTAGTCAACTTTGAGAATATTTCAAGTGATGATAAATTGCATGTCTTTATTTCCTAGATCGAACATTGTTAATGTATGATATTGAAAGTGTTTAATCAAATCGCATTGTTGAAAAGGGCTTATCTTCCAGTTTGATAAATTGAGCATGTAATTGAAGAATTGTCGTGGTGGATTGGTATTTTCATAATGGGATAATTGTCCATTTTTAGTAGCAGTTATCTATCAACTACTTGATCTTAATTTCGTAACGAGATAATTTGACTCCATAAGGCACTGGCCTTAAACTTTTAATCTAATTGAATATGTAAAATCTCGTTAATTCTTAAACAAGTACTTGGTCGTTTGACTGTGTCTCCTGAATTGGTTGTTTTCCAACTAGTTCTCTTTCTTCCATTTCATTAGGGTCTACCCCCCTTAGTTTGCAAGAAGACAACTTAAATAGAGAGATTGGGGATCAGGGTGACAGCCCTCGATTTGAGTCGTTGTCACGGTGCCTAGATATTCTGTGCGACAACACACCCCAAATCTCCCCTAGAGATATGTGGGCAATCATGGCGAACTCCTCCTCCTCGATAGGCTTGCAGTTGCACCCTGCGGATCATGTTTCTCATCCTTTTCCTTCTTCTTGTGAGGACATTGTGTAGCGTAGTGATCCATCTCACCACATCGAAAACACTTGATCTTTGAGACATCCTTCTTCCGCCTTCGCTGCTTCTGCTTCCCCTTGGATGCAAGGGCTGCATTCCCTTCCTCCTCCTTGGGCTTCGACCCACTGCTGCTGCTGCCATCAAGTTTGCACTTGATCATATCTTTCCTCATCTCTTCCTGCTGAAGAGGAGCCCACATTTGTTCCTAATCAGGCAACCTTTCTCTGCCCAGGATGCTCTAGACAAAGACTTTCCATTCATCTGAAACAAAATTCAAGACCAATCTAACCATCTTCATGGCCTGAGGTGCTGATCGGACGGCTGTCAACTGATCTCGGGTTTCCTGAAGCTTTGCAAGGAATGGATCAATGCCTTCTCCCTTCTGCATCCTCATAGATCACATCTTCTCTTGCAAGTACATATTCCATTGTTCGGAGGATCCTTGATACAACGTCGCTAAGGCATCCCACATCTCCTTGGCAGTCCCTTTGCCAGTGATGTGACATACTACGCGATCCCTCACTCCGTCGAGAATCAAACGCTTATTTTTCGTATTCTTCTTGTAGGCTTTCAACGGATCTACATCTACGGGGACAACTACTACACCATCGATGAAAGCTTTGAGATTATGCTCATCTAGCAGACATCTGATCCTTGCCTGCTAGATCACATAGTTGGAGGCTCCATTTAACCAATCTTGATCTATCAGCCCATTAGCTTCCATCTCTGCCAACAAAAGTCGAATTGCTTCCTCTCTCCTCTACGCAGCTACTACGCTGGCCTATGCATGTGAAATTTTCTGAATCTAAACCAGAAATCCTACTGCAGAAAAAAATGATTTACATTATCTACTTGTGCTTATATTAACAAGTTATTTTTTTGAATACTTCAGTAAAAATATTAATGTAAATACACTGCAGTATACACCAATATACAGATCAAGAAGTGAAAAATAAATGAGGCAATCACACAAAGTTCACACTTATTTTCGGACAGTTGTCCCTGGAAAAACCCAATGCGGGAAAATCGGTGCAACAGATTTGATGGTTTTTATTATTAATAGTTTTTGTTAAAAAAAAATTTAATTTTTTAAACTAGTTTGTGTTTGAAAAAATAAAATAAAATAAAAATTAATTTGCCATCTGCCGAGGGCCAGAGGCAGGCTGGGCAGCCCTCGATGGCGCCGCCCGGCTAGCCTTTGGACCCTGACTGGGCAGAGGGCGATTCCGAGAATCAACCCCCGCTGGGCGATTCTCGGAATCGCCCTCCGCCCAGCCGGGGGTGTTTCTCGGAATCGCCCTCCGCACAGTCGGGGGTGATTCTCGGAATCGCCCTCTGCCCAGTCGGGCTGTCGCCCTCCGCCCAGCCGGGGGTGATTCTCAGAATCGCCCTCCGCCCAACCGGGGGTGATTCTCAGAATCGCCCTCCGCCCAGTCGGAGGTGATTCTCGGAATCGCCCTTCGCCCAGCCGGGAGTGATTCTCGGAATCGCCCTCCACCCAACCAGGGGTGATTCTCGGAATCGCCCTCCGCCCTGCCAGGGGCCGAAGGCAGGCCGAGCGGCGCTGTCGAGGGCTGCCAAGCCTACCTCCGCCCTCTGGCCCCTGGCTGGGCGGAGGCAGGCTGGGCAGCCCTCGATGGCGCCACCCGGTTGGCCTCCGGCCCCACGCTGGGCGGAGGGAGATTCTTAAAATCACCCTTCGCCCGACCAGAGGCCGGCCGGGTGGCACCGTCGAGGGCTGCCCAGCCTGCCTCCGGCCCCTGGCTAGTCAGCAAATTGGCTGGGCGGAGGGCAATTCTGAGAATTGCCCTCTGCCCAACCAGGGGCCGGAGGCAGGCTGGGCAACCCTCCACAGCGCCGCCCGGCCTGCCTCCAGCCCCCGGTTGGGCGGAGGGCGATTCCGAGAATCACCCCCAGTTGGGCGGAAGGCGATTCCGAGAATCACCCCTGGCTGGGCGGAGGGCGATTCCGAGAATCACCCCCGGCTGGGCGGAGGGCGATTCCGAGAATCACCCCCAGCTGGTCGGAGGGTGATTCCCAGCCGGGCGATTCTGAGAATTACCCCCGGCTGGCTGGAGGGTGATTCTCGGAATCGCCCTCCGGCCAGCTGGGGGTGATTCTCGGAATCGCCCTCCGCCTAGCCGGGGGGCGGAGGCAGGCCAGGTGGCACTGTTGAGGGCTGCCTAGCTTGCCTTCGACCTGCGGCAAGGTGGAGGGCAATTCTCGGAATCACCCTCTGCCCAGCCGGGGGCCAGAGGGAGGTTGGGCAGCCCTCGACGATGCCGCCCAGCTGGCCTCCGACCCCCAGCCGGGCGAAGGGTGATTCCGAGAATCTCCCTTCGCCCAGCCGGGGGCTGAAGGCCAGCTGGGTGGCGCCATCGAGGGCTACCCAGCCTGCGTCCACCCAGTCGGGGGCCGGAGGCAGGCTGGGCAGCCCTCGACGGCACCGCCCGGCCTGCCTCCAGCCCCTGGCAGGGCGGATGGTGATTCCGAGAATCACCCCCAGCTGGGCGGAGGGCGATTCAGAGAATCACTCCCAGTTGGGCGAAGGGCATTTTCGAGAATCGCCCCCGGCTGGGCGGAGGGCGAGTCCGAGAATCGCCCCCGGGTAGGCGGACGCCGGCTAGGTGGCGTCGTCGAGGGCTATCCAACCTGCCTCCGGCCCCGGCTGGGCGGAGGGGGGCGATTCTCGGAATTGCCCTCCGCTCAGCCGGGGGCTGGAGGCAGGCCAGGCGATGCCGTCAAATGAAGGAGATTGGGTTTTGGATCTATTTTCAAGTTCAGGTAAGTTTTATTATACAAATTTAAATTTAAATATTTTATTTTTTACTTTTTATGTCTTTATGCTAATTTTCTTACTTATTTCTTTTGTACTTGATGATCAAGTACAACACTAGCATGTTGCCTACCAAAAAGAAGAAATTGCATTGCCATTGAGAAAGACCTAATGCAATGCAAATTTATTCAACAAAAAATTAACACTCTTGAATTCCTTCCAGATGCGAAGAAAAAAGTTGGTTTGAGGAAAGGGGATTTTAATGAATCACGTGTGGCAAAAAAAACAAAGGAACCTCAACCACCATTATATGGAATGATTGGAAAGGGACACTTAGGAAGATTTATAGACATGAAAGATCCATTAGAAGATGAAAATGACCAAAATGAAGTAGAAAATGTTGCGGAAGAACCCATCAATGATGTTCTAGATGATGTTGAACATGTATTAGTTGATATTGTTGAGGATCTTTAAGTTATTCTTGCAAACAAAGCTCATTCGTGAGATCTATTAATCAGTTTTACTTGTAATGTTTAGAATCTGATATTTTATGAGAATAATCCTTATTTTTTGCAAAAAACATGTGATTACTATTATTTTTTGACATAAAATTCAATAAAAATGCTATTTTCTTAAGTTTTTCCCAAAAATTAGTTTATTTAACATGTTTTTTTTAACAAAAAGTCTCTAAAAGTGTATTTTTTGCATTCTATTTGTATTGAAAATTTGTATTTTTTTGTCATATCGTTCAAATATTGTTTTTTAGTGACAATTATTTGATGTGCATTGAAAAATTAATTAGCAATACATAAACTTGTAGAAAATATAAACTTTATAATATTGACCCTTTTTCATTTTTTATCTATGTGAAAAAGTGAAGATATCATTATAAATTTTTATTTAAAAAAAAAAAAAAAATTCTTTTTAAAACACAAGTACCTAAATACACTTAAAAATAAACATCTCACGGAAGAAGAAGACATTAGAAAATGTATAGTGTCAAAATCAATCCTCTAAAAAAACATTGGTGATGATATGCCATCACTATTCAAAATCGACATAAAAAGCATCACAGAAAAAAAAAAAAATTTAAAAAAATAAAAAAATAAAAAAATAAAAAATAAAAAAAAAATTTAAAAATTAAAAAAAAAATAAAAAAAAATAAAAAAATAAAAAATAAAAAATAAATGATTCTGCATCACCGCTTTTCAAAATCGGGTGTTTTTCTTGCTACGTCAAAAAGTAGGTACCAGTGCAATTACCTATTTCATTGGTAACAGTGTTTTCGACGTTGAGCCCTTCCGGTCTACTCTCTTGTTTCCCCTGTGATGCTCTCACACTAATGACAACTCAGATAGCATGTGAAAATTGTGAAAATTCTGTAATGTAGAATCTTACTGCAGCTACTTATTATATTTCTTCTATTGCATTCTCAAATACAATAATTTAACATTTCACAGTGTTAAATAGAAAAATAAATATGTTGCAGACTTCACAATCAATAAACAACATAAAGGAAATAGCACAAGCATTCACACATAGACAATTATTTTTGGACAATTGTTCCTGGAAAAACCCAATGCGGGAAAATCGGTGCAGCAGATCTGAGGGTTTCTTTATTATGCAGAAATTCTGAGTACAAATGTGTGATTGTAATCATCAATCAATCACCTGAAGAAATCTGATGAGAATAGGCTTAGTGAGACACTTTTCACCTTGCCACGGAGTTTCGGCACTGATCTGCACCCACACTGAGTGGCTCTGCATGATTTCTGCGCAGTGTTTGTGTCACTCACGCTATCACTACGTCACTGCTGCTGCTGCTGCCTTCTGTGCTTACTGTTGTATGAGACTCAGGTTTTCTCCTCCTCCAGAAATACCCTCCGGATGTTTGGACAAAACCCTCTGCCATCTCTTCAATTGAAATCGAACTCCCTCTGTTGCTCAACGCCGACCCAGCGTGACTGCTGCTTGGCTATCTCTGCGCTGCTTCTATGGCACCCTTCTCTCTTTTCTTCTTGCACCCTTTTCCCTTTAGAAATTCTCCCTCCTAGAGACTTCACTTCCCATCTCTGCAATAGAGAATCACTATGATTCTTCCTTCCTCTGAAGAAATCGATCTTGATTCTTTCTCCGTCTAATGTGATTTCCGTAAGCCCTTCACTATCCTTCTTATGTTCTTCTGTTGACTTTTCAATAGCCAAGATTAAAATATAATCAAGGGCTAAGACTAACTTGGAGGTGATCCATGACTTCATCTAGAAGACTCACACTTAGGAAAACATCAAAAATGATTAATTAATTTAATTAAACCATCTCTAAGTGGAATTTTCCAAAACCATTTCTGGGTATTATGGAATACATGTGTTTTAACCTATATACAAGGTTACAAGGCTAGAGAACATTCAATGCTACCATAAATCAACACTCCCTCTTAGCGAGGAAAATGCTCTATCAAAACAACTCATTGTGCTGCTGTCCTAACTACTGTAACATCTACTGTTGTGCTATTGATGCTGCTCACCAATACTGCACAAAAAAGCTGCATCTGTACTGCTGCTGACTTTGCAACTTGCTGCCAACAGCCATTGTATTGCAACTCCCTCCAATTGCGCTGAAGATCCATTGACTACTGAAATGGATTTTCAATCATACCCAATTGTTCCCTGAACTGAGTGAACTTAATCCTCCCTAGAGCTTTAGTTAGTATATTTGTTGTTTGTTCCCCTGTGGGAATGTACTGGAGTTGTACTGCAACTCCCTCCAATTGCGCTGAAGATCCATTGACTATTGAAATGGATTTTCAATCATACCCAATTGTTCCCTGAACTGAGTGAACTTAATCCTCCCTAGAGCTTTAGTTAGTATAGTTGTTGTTTGTTCCCCTGTGAGAATGTACTGGAGTTGTACTGCCCCACGGTGAACACACTCTCTGATAAAATGACACCAGATGTCAATATGTTTGGACCAATCATGAAATATTGGGATTTTCAGAGAGTTTGATATAACTCTAATTGTCACAGTGAACGCTAGTCGGCTCCATCCTACTCTTCAATAAACTCACAAGAAGCTTCTGAAGCCAGATGGCTTCACATGTAGCTATACCAACTACCATGTACTCTGCTTCGGCTGTGCTCAATGCTACTAACTTCTGTTTCGTGCTGCACCAGGACACCATTCCTCATCCAACGTTGAAACAATACCCAGAGGTACTTTTTCTGTCTACTGAGCTTCCTGCCCAATCTGCATTTGTGAATCCACTGAGTCTGACATCCTCTCCTCTGCCATACATTATGCCATATCTAACTATTCCTCGTATATACCTCAGAACGTGTCTTGCTGCTGCCCAGTGTACTCTTTTGGGTTCCACCATGAACTGACTGAGAGTGTTGACAGCAAAACAAATGTCTGGTCTGGTGTTAACTTGATACGTCAATGATCCGATGAGCTGTCTGTATAAGGTGGGGTCTACTTCTGCGTCTTTTGATGCATCCATCTTTTTGCAATTTGTGATCATGGGTGTGGCCATGGGTTTGCACTCCTGCATTCTGAACCTCTTTAGAATCTCCAAGGCATACCTTTCCTATCCCATGAAGATGTCTCCATTTTTCTGACAGACTTCCAATCCTAGGAAGTAATGCATCAACCCCAGATCCTTCATGTCGAATTCAAATTCTAGATTCTGTTCGCAATCTTTGATGAGCCTAGATGATCCAGTGAGAAACAAATCATCTACATACAATACCAATACTAATGGCTCATCCTCTACCAATAAATAGTAGAGATTGGGATCTATGTCACTCTTGTCGAGCCCCATTTTCTGCAAATAGCTATCTATTCGACCATACCAAGCTCTCAGAGCCTGCTTGAGCCAGTACAGGGCCTTCTTCAAGAATCAATCGGCATACATGAGACTTCCTTTCATGATTCTCAAAACCTTCTGGCTATTCGATATATACCTCTTCTCAATCTCTCCATTCAAGAACGTTGTCTTGACATCCATCTGATGAATCTCCCATCCCATATGCGCTGCTAAGGACACGACAGTCCGGATGGAGATATATCTAGAAACTGGTGCGAAGGTCTCTTCATAGTCAATGCCTTCTTTCTGAGCATACCCTTTTCTCACGAACCTAGCCTTATATTTCTTTACGCTACCATCTGCAGCATATTTGATCTTGTAGATCCATCGAGATCCAACAATTGATTTGCTTTGAGGTCTGGGCACAACTTCTTAGACATCAATTGTCATGATAGAAGCATACTCCTCTATCATGGCATCAACCCATACCTAGTGTTGACCAGCGTCTTGAAGGCTGGAGGGTTTTTCTACTTTAACAACCAAAGCCTAGTACCTGTCAGGGGGTCTACGCTGTCTCTTCCCATTCCTGGGAGTCCCAATAAAATTTTCTGCATACCTCAGTACCTGCTGAGCTTCCCTGCTTATCCGACCACTGGTGGAAGGCTACTCTCTCAACTCTTCCTCCTGATTTGGTTGTTCCTTAGACTGAGTATCCTCCTGAACCTCATGGTCTTCTTCTAAGAAAACGTTAGTACCTGTATTGGGTAGTAAAGTCTGTCTTTCTGTCTGTTCTTTTTGGTGCCCTTGTTATTCTTGGACCAAGGAAACTTCTGCAATATGATCCTTTGTCGACATATCACGTGATTTCTGGAAAGCTCTATCCTCCATGAACTTAACATCATGTCTTATCAAAAATTTCCTGCTGTTAGGAATATAGATTCTATATGCCTTGGAGACTTCACTGTATCCTACAAGAAATCCCCTTTCTGCCGTTTGATCAAGCTTGCTTCTCTTCTTGCTTGGTACATGACAATATGCCATGCTACCAAATATCCGAAGGTGTCCTACCTCCGATTTCTTCCCTGTGAAAACCTCTTCAGGAGTCTTCTTCCCCAAGGCTCTATGAGGAGTCCTGTTCTGGATGTACACTGCTGTATTGCAGGCTTCAACCCATAAATATCTGGGCAAATCAAGGTCAAACAACATGGCCTTGGCTGCGCTTACTATTGTCCTGTTTTTCCGTTCTGCCACACCATTCTGTTCTGGATTGTATGGCACAATCCACTCTCTCTTGATGCCCTCCTTTGCGTAGAAATATGTGAAGTCTCCATCTATGTATTCTCCACCATTATCTAACCGCAATGTCTTGATCTTCTTACCCATCATATTTTCAACTAGAGCCTTGAACTCTTTGAACTTTTCAAAGACTTCATCTTTTGTTTTCAAGAAGTAGATCCAGGTTTTCTTGGAGTGATCATCAATGAATGTGACAAAATACTTGCCACCCTTGAGAGCATTAGTGGACATTGGTCCACAAATATCTGAGTGTATCAATCCTAATATGCTTGGTACCTTGTTTTCACTTCTGGGAAAGGCTGCCTTAGCGTACTTTTGTAAATTTATGTAGATGTTCTATGCTTGATGCAACTTTACTTTTCACTACAGCAATCACATAAACAATCAAGTAAAATGCTGATAGAACATACCAGTGGATCTACAGAAGACAAACCAGAAATAGAAAAATGTGGTGGTGTGTTATGGCGGTCAACAGGATGCTTTAAACAACAAAGTCTCCTTGGTCAGCCAACCCAGCATGTGTCACAACAACCCTCAAAACAGCCACACGGTCAACTCAAATTCAACCCCAGAAAAGTCAACGCTGCCCAGAAAAGTCACGGCAACAACAATAGCAACAACAGCAGCAACAGCAGCAACACCAACAGCAACGACAGCAACAGTAGCAGCAACAAGTAAAAGTCAACGCAGCACGGTCTACGGTCAACCTTTGACCTCGGTTCTTGTGCCAAAATGTATGGCCTTCCAAAATCGAAGTCTCTACCAAAAATTAGCTCTTTTGGACCATGCGTTGACCAAAGTCAATGCTAGTCAAACTTGCGTGGAAACCCTAGCTGCAGCAGCTTCCTCTTCGTCCTTCTTTCCCACGTGTGAATGGAAACTGCCTCCAAGGAGCTCGAACCAAACAGAAGAGGAGCGATGATATGTGAGGATGAGATGATGAAATGTCCTCCAACGTTGACTCTATTTATATCAATCACTGAGGTGTGTGACACATTTGCTAGGGGTGTAAAACCTTAAGGCCGACTTGCACATATTTTGAAAGTATTATAAATAAATTCAAAATAAATGTTTTGCTCATCGGATCAAGATGATCTTTAGATCGATCTTGAACCTCTTCGAAAGAGGAACCCAATTAAAATATTGGTGTCTTCATCTGAGCATCACAACATGGAGTTTGGACCTAGTTGTCCAATTTTAACACTCCCTCTCAACTAGGGAGAACTCCATCCACCTTCGCAATCAAACGTTGGGCGTCATCCCGCTGTAACTTGCTTTGCTGGGCTCTTTATTTCATAACAGAAGTGGGTCAGTCACAAAGACATCATTCCCGGCTGACAGATTCAGCCCAGAGGTCCGAAACCTCTATAGGACTCACAAAGAGTCTCATATACTAACCCGAAGTCAGTTGGAGGTTTGAAACCTCACTAGGACTCAAGAGAGTCATATACTAACCCGAAGTCAGTTAGAGGTTCGAAACCTCTCTAGACTTGATCACAGATAATGTGGTTGGACCGTGCCATCCTAGATAGAGAGTACGGCAATCTCTGATGCGTCCATCACTCTTTGCTACTAGTCTCTAGCTTTTCCCACCTCATTGGCCAAATGAGAGGTACTTCGCATGAGTTCGGAACTCAAATGGGTAGGATGCATACAGGGCACAGATCATGAGAGGCGAGCCAACTCAATCATCATAACAGTGGGGCAAAAGCACCACAAGGTTGGGCAAGCCTAGCCCCATGTGTGCTTATAGCTCTGAGGAACTATCCCCAAGGCTCCCTTAGAGCTCCCAGAGCTCATCGTCCAAAAGGACCCTCAGAATAGTGTCGTTCCACGATTCCAAGATTCTCACGGAAGGTTAGGAACATGACCTTCCCCAAGGGCATTATGAGAATATCCGCGACCTGCTCATTAGTTCCTATATGATCGAGCCTTACGACGCTTCGCTGTACCATATCTCGGATAAAGTGGTACCAGCGATCAACATGCTTGGATCGATCGTGGAACTCAGGATTCTATAGCAAACGAATCACCCTCTGGTTATCACAAAGGATAACAATGGCATCTAGCACATGCTCGAACAACTCACTGAAGAGATTTCGCAACCAAGTGACTTCACAACAGGCCATACATGCTGCAATGTATTCGGCCTCAGTGGTGCTGAAGGCTACCGACTTTCGTTTCCTGCCCGAAGTAGATCTACGTGCGAAGCAGCATCCAGATGTGCTCTTGCGATCCACCACATTGCCAACCTAATCGACATCAGTATATCCAAGGAGTGTCATGCTCCCGACAGTGTATCTCAGCCCATGGTCTATCGTGCCCCAGAGATATCTCAAGAATTTCTTGGCACCAACCCAGTGTATGTTATGATCAACCATGTGTTGACTCAAAGTGTTCATTGCACAACATACGTACGGACGAGTGTTCACTAAGAACATCACGGCCCCTACAAGTTGATGATACTCAGTAGGATTTGCTAACACGGGCCCAGCAGCGCTGCCACTCAACTTCTTAATGTTGAGCTCCATCGGTGTTGACACAGACTTACAGTCCACCATACTAAATCTTTCCAGAAGCTTCACAATGTATTTTCCTTGAGAAAGGAAAATCTCGCCAGGTCTCTGGTAGACCTCCAGGCCTAGGAAGTAGTGCATCAATCCTAGGTCCTTCATCTTGAACTCAGCAGCGAGCTCCCTCTTGATCCGATGAATAAGAGGGTCAGCGTCTATCAGGAAGAGGTCGTCCACATATAGCACCAGAATGAGAGGCTTCTCCCTATCAACCTTGAAGTAAAGGTTCGGATCAACATTACTACGAGTGAAGCCCAGCTTCTATCCTCTTGTACCAAGCTCTGGGTGCTTCCTTCAACCCATAGAGGGTTTTCTTCAACCTGCAGACATGGGTGTCCTGATCTTGAATTTCGAACCCCAGAGGTTGCTCCACATACACCTCTTCCTTTATCGCACCATGCAGAAATGCGGTCTTCACATCCATCTGATGAAGACTACATCCTTGCGTAGCAGCAAGGGCTATGATAGATTGGATGGTGGTCACAGGTGCAAATATGTCATCATAGTCTATGCCTTCTTTTTTTTTTAGAGAAGCCACGGGCAACGAATCTTGCCTTGAACCTTTCAGCACTTTCATCAGATCTATGCTTAATCTTGTAGAGCCATTTCGAGGTGACAACTACTTTGTCCTCCGGTCTTGGAACCACATCCTAGACATCATTCTTCATTATGGACTCATACTCTTCGTGCATAGCATCCTTCCAGACTTGATGCTTTACGACTTCCTCAAAAGATCCAGGCTCGGATTGTTCAATAGTACTCATGGCTGCTAGATACCCTTGGTATTTACTCGGCTTCTTGCTTTCACGGAATGTCCCCCTTGGGGCCATATGTCTCTCAGTATCCTCGAGAGTGTCCCTGAGCCATGATGGTCTCTTTCCCAGTGAAGGAGGTGGATCAATTGGGTCCATCGGTCCTTCAATATCAGGCATCGTCTTATCCTTCGGTTCCTCTTGATTTCCAGGCCTTGCTTCATGATCTTCCTCAGATCTCAAAAGATTGACTACTTTCCTTAGGGAAGCATCTTCATCAAAGGTGACATCATGGAATATCTCCACTTCGCTTTGACCAGGCACATAGAATCTATAGGCCTTTGAAGTTTCATTGTAGCCCACAAACATTGTGGTTTCCCTCTTGATGCTAGCTCCTCTACAAAAGTTCTTGAACTCGTTCGACTCATATTTAGTGCCATTATCGGTCTGTCAGATAGCATCTCATGTTATTGCTCCCAGTGGACTTCCTCCATCCTAGTAGAGTGTATCAATTCTAGACCCAAACGTGATAGCTTCCTTGAAGCTCTTCTTCCACATGCGCACCTTTCCATCAGTGAATGCCACATTGAAACCTTTGTCTTCCATGGCGGATATAGACACAAGGTTCTTCTTCAAATTAGGTACATAGAGTACATCCTGCAAGCAGAGGACTTGACCTTGAGACAAGTGGAGGGTCACAATCTCTGTCCCTTTCATGGGATATGTGGCATTATCTCCAAGGATAATTTCCATATTAGTATCCTTCTCAACCATATCAGAGAGTGCTTCCTTGAACCCAGTGATGTGCCTTGAGGAACCACTATCTATCAACCAGACATCCATAGCGTCGGGTGGAGATGCAGCAGAGAGGGCAGATACAAGAATGAATTCATTTCTTTTATCAACAACATTTGATTCCTCGTACATGTAATTTCTTGACCTTTTGAAAGGTTGATCATTTCTGCTGGAGGGAGCCTTCCTCTTTCCCTGGAACCTGTTGTTCCTTTGATTTCCATCCTTCTGATTGTTGTTGTTGTCATCATCATTAGGAGAATCCTTCTTGAAAGGGCATTCTCTAGCATAGTGACCTGGCCTATGACAATTGTAACACTTGCTCTTCTTTCCTTGTGCCCCTGCTCTTCCTTTATTATTTGGACCACCAAAGTTCTTCTTTCTAGAATGAGCAGCGTAGGCAGCATTCCCTTCATTTTCATACTCCTTCATTCTTGTCTCTTCTTGAACGCATCTTGACAGTACCTCATCAAAGTCAGGTATCACATTATTATTGAGAATGGTAGTGTTGAACACATGCCATTCGAATGGGAGCTCTCCAAGTGCGGTGAGTACCATCTCTTGATCAGCTATTGTCTCCCCAATAGCCAGCAAATTCTTCCTGATCTCGGTCAGCTTCAGAAATTATGATTAGACAGACTCATCCCTGCCTTTCTTCAGATTCTTCAATTGATTCTTGAAGAATATCACTTGATTTGCATTGTTAGCCTTGAACATGAGGACCAAATTATCATACATCTCTTTGGATGTGCCTAGCTCAGAGATGTAGGCCACCAGACTCTTATGAATTGATTCCCTGATCTTCAGCTTTTCTTTGATCTCCCCCTTTTTGTACTTTGTTTTGGCAACAGCAGTAGCAGTGGATGGAGGTTCTTGGATTTTACCTTGCACATAGTCCATGCCATCTTGGTCTTCCAATTTTAGATCCAATATCATTTTCCAAGCATGGAAGTCATCCTTCCTAGTCAATTTGTCATCCTCCTTGAAGCCATAGTTTGTGGAACCCATTTTCTTCTTTGGTGATTGCTACAAATAGGGCTTGTCTTCACCTCAGCTTCGATACCATGTAAATTTATGTAGATGTTCTATGCTTGATGCAACTTTACTTTTCACTACAACAATCACATAAACAATCAAGTAAAATACTGATAGAACATACCAGTGGATCTACAGAAGACAAACCAGAAACAGAAAAATGTGGTGGTGCGTTATGGCGGTCAACAGGATGCTTCAACCAGCAAAGTCTCCTTGGTCAGCCAACCCAGCATGTGTGTAATATCCCGGATGGGATATTTTTACTAAAATGCAGATAAATAAATAAACTCCACAAAATGCCGTAAAGTCAACATTTACTTACAGAAGATTTCCATGTAAAATAAAAAGACAGGAAACACTACAATCCAATACCATATAGAACAGAAGAAAAATCTCAGCTTTTATTATAGATAATAAAAAGGGGTTTACATATAGATCTGACCCATAAAGAGCTGAGATACAAAAACTGGCCACCAAGATAAGCTGCCGCACTGCTACACTGCTGTGACCTCCAAAATCGAACAGCTGCACTCACCCTTCGGCAACAGCTACTACTGAACCCATGAAACTCCTATTGAAGATCTGAATGATCTTCACTTTGATATCACTGAAGCTCTACGAGATCTCTGAGTGAAACCTCCTCAAGAGTATTGGGTTTCCATCCAACACTCACAAATCACCCGAGGGTTTCCATCCTGGGGCTACGGCTGAAGTAGAGAACCATGTCCTCAAACCTCTCATACACAAGCAAATGATCCCCTCCAAAGATATCTCCCAATGGCCTCCTCCCTTTCTTTAATAGATCCTTTGGAGCCTTCTAGAGCATTATTTTATTATTATTTTATTCATGGAGCACTTTTTCCCTTTTATTAAAATATTATAAAATATTCCTTTTTAATGTAGAAAAGGGTAAATCGGCTACCACGCCTCCTCCGGTCACTGAAATCTGTGTCTAACTGTCCCACCATGTAGGTATTCTTGTCCCGGTTCCAATGAGCTATTACACTAAGGTGTTCCATCATGTATTCCTCTCGGAATGCCACCTTGAGCATAATCAGCTAAGTTAAACCCATAAATAACTCAAATTTCCGAAAGTTATCGGAATGCATCGGAACGAAAGCCAAACTGCTCGGATGATGGAGTATATCAAGCGAATGCCTTCGGACACCATGAAAACTCCTCAAAACTCCTCCGAAAAGCCCCTGAGCCTGCTGATAACACCAGTCTGTACCTGTGACCTGTCTGCTCCTCACTCTGGAAGACCAACCTGGCCCTATCGTAGGTGTCGCCAAAAATGGGAATATTACAATGTGTCACAACAGCCCTCAAAATAGCCACACGGTCAACTCAAAGTCAACCTTAGAAAAGTCAACGCTGCCCAGAAAAGTCACGGCAACAACAACAGCAACACCAGCAGCAACGGCAGCAATAGTAGCAGCAACAACAGTATCCCCAGCAACAACAGTAGCAGCAACAAGTAAAAGTTAGCCTAGCACAGTCTACAGTCAACCTTTGACCTCGATTCTTGTGCCAAAATGTACGGCCTTCCAAATCGAAGTCTCCACCAAAAATCAGCTCCTTTGGACCATGCGTTGACCAAAGTCAACGCTGGTCAAACTTGCATGGAAACCCTAGCTGTAGCAGCTTCCTCTTCGTCCTTCTTTCCCACGTGTGAACTGAAACTGCCTCCAAGGAGCTCGAACCAATCAGAAGAGGAGAGATGATGTGTGAGGATGAGATGATGAAATGTCCTCCAACGTTGACTCTATTTATATCAATCGGGGTGTGTGACACATTTGCTAGGGCGTAAACCTTGAGCCGACACACATATTTTGAAAGTATTAAAAATAAATTCAAAATAAATGTTACTGCATCGGATCAAGATAGTCTTGTATCGATCTTGCACACTCTTCGAAAGAGGAACCCAATAAAAATATTGGTATCTTCATCGAAAAGAGCTTTGCTCACAACATGGAGTTTGGACCTAGTTGTCCAATTTTAACACTCCCTCTCAACTAGGGAGAACTCCATCCACGTACATCCAAACATCGTGCGTCATCCCGCCGTAACTTGCTTTGTTGGCCTCTTTATTCGAACGAAATGGAGTCGATCACAAAGACATCTTTCTGAGTGACGGTTCCGGCTTGGCAGCCCAAAGGTCTGAAACCTCTATAGGACTCATAAAGAGTCTCATATACTAACCCGAAGTTAATTTCACTGACCCGAAGTCAGTTGGAGGTCTGAAACCTCACTAGGACTCAAGAGAGTCATATACTGACCCAAAGTTAGTTTCACTGACCCGAAGTCAGTTGGAGGTCTGAAACCTCTCTAGACTTGATCCCAGATCAAGTGGTTGGACCGTGCCATCCTAGATAGAGAGTACGACAATCTCTGATGCATCCATCAGTCTTTTCTACTAGTCTCTAGCTTTTCCCACCTCATTGGCCAAATGAGAGGTACTTCCCATGAGTCCAAAACTCAAATGGGTAGGATGCATACGAGGCACAGATCATGAGAAGCGAGCCAACTCAATCATCATAACAGTGGGGCAAAAGCACCACAAGGTTTGGCAAGCCTAGCCCTGTGTGTGCTTATAGCTCCGAGGAACTATCCCCAAGGCCCCCTCATAACTCCTAGAGCTCATCATCCAACAAGACCCTCAGAATAGGGTCGTTCCACGATTCCAAGATTCTCATTGAAGGTTAGGAACATGACCTTCCCCAAGGGCATTGTGAGAATATCTGCGACCTGCTCATCAGTTCCTATATGATCGAGCCTTACGGCGCCTCACTGTACCATATCCCGGATAAAGTGGTACCAGCCATCAACATGCTTGGATCGATCGTGGAACCCGAGATTCTATGATAAATGAACCCCCCTTTGGTTATCACAAAGGATAACAGTGGCATCTAGCACATGCTTGAACAGCTCACTGAAGAGCTTTCGCAACCAAGTGACTTCACAACAGGCCATACATGCTGCAATGTATTCAGCCTCAGTGGTGCTCAAGGCTATCGACTTTCGTTTCCTGCCCGAAGCAGATCTACGTGGGAAGCAGCATCCAGATGTGCTCTTGCGATCCACCACACTGCCAGCCCAATCGACATCAGTATATCCAAGGAGTGTCATGCTCCCGGCAGTGTATCTCTGCCCATGGTCTATCATGCCCCAGAGATATCTCAAGAATTTATTGGCACCAACCCAGTGAATTTTATGATCAACCATGTGTTGAATCAAAGTGTTCACTGCACAACATACGTCCGGACGAGTGTTCACTAAGAACATTAGGGCCCCTACAAGTTGACGATACTCAGTAGGATTTGCTAACAAGGGCCTAGCAGCGCTGCCACTCAACTTCTTAATGTTGAGCTCCATCGGTGTCAACACAGACTTAGTCCACCATACTAAAGCTTTCCAAAAGCTTCACAATGTATTTTCCTTGAGAAAGGAAAATCTCGCCAGGTCTCTGCCAGACCTCCAGGCCTAGGAAGTAGTGCATCAGTGCTAGGTCCTTCATCTCGAACTCAGCAGCGAGCTCCCTCTTGATCTGTTGAATAAGAGGGTCAACACCTATCAGGAAGAGGTGGTCCACATATAGCACCAGAATGAGAGGCTTTTCCCTATCAACCTTGAAGTAAAGGTTCAGATCAACATTACTACGAGTGAAGCCCAGCTTCATTAGGTAGCTTTCTATCCTCTCGTACCAAGCTCTGGGTGCTTCCTTCAACCCATATAGGGTTTTCTTCAACCTGCAGACATGGGTGTCCTGATCCTGGATTTCGAACCCCAGAGGTTGCTCCACATACACCTCTTCCTTTATCGCACCATGCAGAAATGCGTCTTCACATCCATCTGATGAAGAATCCATCCTTGTGTAGCAGCAAGGGCTATGATAGATTGGATGGTGGTCATAGGTGCAAATATGTCATCATAGTCTATGCCTTCTTTTTTTTTAGAGAAGCCACGGGCAACGAATCTTGCCTTGAACTTTTCAGCACTTTCATCATATCCATGCTTGATCTTGTAGAGCCATTTCGAGGTGACAACTGTTTTGTCCTCCAGTCTTGGAACCACATCCTAGACATCATTCTTTATTATGGACTCATACTCTTTGTGCATAGCATCCTTCTAGACTTGATGCTTTACGACTTCCTCAAGAGATCCAGGCTCGGATTGTTCAATAGTACACATGGCTGCTAGATACCCTTGGTATCTACTCGGCTTCTTGCTTTCACGAAATGTCCCCCTTGGGGCCATATGTCCCTCAACATCCTCGAGAGTGTCCTTGAGCCATGATGGTCTCTTTCCCAGTGAAGGAGGTGGATCAATCGGGTCCATCGGTCCTTCAATATCAGGCATCGTCTCATCCTTCGGTTCCTCTTGATTTCCTGGCCTTCATGATCTTCCTCAGATCTCAGAAGATTGACTACTTTCCTCAGGGAAGCATCTTCATCAAAGGTGACATCGTGGCATATCTCCACTTCCCTTTGACCGGGCACATAGAATCTATAGGCCTTTGAAGTTTCGTTGTAGCCCACAAACATTGTGGTCTCCCTCTTGATGCTAGCTCCTCTGCAAAAGTTCTTGAAATCATTCGACTCATATTCAGTGCCATTATCGGTCTGTTGGATAGCATCTCATGTTATTGCTCCCAGTGGACTTCCTCCAACTCGGTAGAGTGTATCAATTCTAGACCCAAACGTGATAGCTTCCTTGAAGCTCTTCTTCCACATGCGCACCTTTCCATCAGTGAATGCCACATTGAAACCTTTGTCTTCCATGGCCGATATAGACACAAGGTTCTTCTTCAAATTAGGTACATAGAGTACATCCTGCAAGCGGAGTACTTGACCTTGAGACAAGTGGAGGGTCACAGTCCTTGTCCCTTTCACGAGATATATGGCATTATCTCCAAGGATAATTTCCATATTAGTATCCTTCTCAACCATATCAGAAAGTGCTTCCTTGAACCCAGTGATGTGCCTTGAGGCACCACTATCTATCAACCAGACATCCATAATGTCGGGTGGAGATGTAGCAGAGAGGGCAGATACAAGAATGAATTCATTTCTTTTATCAACAACATTTGATTCCTCATACCTGGAATTTCTTGACCTTTTGAAAGGTTGATCATTTCCGCCGGAGGGAGCCTTCCTCTTTCCCTAGAACCTGTTGTTCCTTTGATTGGCATCCCTTCGATTGTTGTTGTTGTCACCATCATCAGGAGAATCGTTCTTGAAAGGGCATTCTCTAGCATAGTGACCTTGCCTATGACAATTGTAACACTTGCCCTTCTTTCCTTGTGCCCCTGCTCTTCCTTTGTTCTTTGTACCACCAAAGTTCTTCTTTCTAGAATGAGCAGCGTAGGCAGCATTCCCTTCATTTCCATACTCCTTCATTCTTGTCTCTTCTTGAACGCATCTCGACAGTACCTCGTCAAAGTCACGTATCACATTATTATTGAGAATGGTAGTGTTGAACACATGCCATTCGGATGGGAGCCCTCCAAGTGCGGTGAGTTCCATCTCTCAATCAGCTATTGTCTCCCCAATAGCCAGCAAATTGTTCCTGATTTCGGTCAGTTTCAGAAAGTATGATTGGACAGACTCTTCCCTGCCTTTCTTCAGATTCTTCAATTGATTCTTGAAGAATAGCACTTGATTTGCATTGTTGGCCTTGAACATGAGGACCAACTTATCATACATCTCTTTAGATGTGCCTAGCTCAGAGATGTAGGCCAGCAGACTCTTATGAATGGATTCCCTGATCATCAGCTTTGCTTTGATCTCCCCCTTTTTGTACTTTGTTTTGGCAGCAGCAGTAGCAGTGGATGGAGGTTCTTGGATTTTACCCTGCACATAGTCCATGACATCTTGGTCTTCCAATTTGAGATCCAATATCATCTTCCAAGCATGGAAGTCATCCTTCCCAGTCAATTTGTCATCCTCCTTGAAGCCATAGTTTGTGGAACCCATTATCCTCTTTGGTGATTGCTACAAATAGGGCTTGTCTTCACCTCAGCTCCGATACCATGTAAATTTATGTAGATGTTCTATGCTTGATGCAACTTTACTTTTCACTACAGCAATCACATAAACAATCAAGTAAAATGCTGATAGAACATACCAATGGATCTAAAGAAGACAAACCAGAAACAGAAAAATGTGGTGATGTGTTGCGGCGGTCAACAGGATGCTTCAACCAGCAAAGTCTCCTTGGTCAGCCAACCCAGCATGTGTCACAACCCTCAAAACAACCACACGGGCAACTCAAAGTCAACCCCAGAAATGTCAACGCTGCCCAGAAAAGTCACGGCAACAACAGCAGCAGCACTATCAGCAACGGCAGCAATAGCAGCAACAACAAGTAAAAGTCAACGTAGCACGGTCTACGGTCAACCTTTGACCTTGGTTCTTGTGCCAAAATGTACGGCCTTCCAAAATCGAAGTCTCCGCCAAAAATCAGCTCCTTTTGGACCATGCATTAACCAAAGTCAACGCTAGTCAAACTTGCGTGGAAACCCTAGCTGCAGCAGCTTCCTCTTTGTCCTTCTTTCCCACGTGTGAACTGAAACTGGCTCCAAGGAGCTCGAACCAATCAGAAGAGGAGAGATGATGTGTGAGGATGAGATGATGAAATGTCCTCCAATGTTGACTCTATTTATATCAATCACTGAGGTGTGTGACACATTTGCTGGGGGTGTAAAACCTTAAGGTCGACCTGCACATATTTTGAAAGTATTAAAAATAAATTCAAAATAAATATTTTTCTCATCGGATCAAGATGATCTTTAGATCAATCTTGCACCTCTTCGAAAGAGGAACCCAATAAAAATATTGGTGTCTTCATCTGAGCATCACAACATGGAGTTTGGACCTAGTTGTCCAATTTTAACACTCCCTCTCAATTAGGGAGAACTCCATCCACCTGTGCAATCAAACATCGTGCGTCATCCCGCCGTAACTTGCTTTGCTGGCCTCTTTATTTCATAACAAAAGTGGGTCAATCACAAAGACATCATTCTCGGCAGACAGATTCAGCCCAGAGGTCCGAAATCTCTATAGGACTCACAAAGAGTCTCATATACTAACTCGAAGTTAGTTTCACTGACCCAAAGTCAGTTGGAGGTCCGAAACCTCACTAGGACTCAAGAGAGTCATATACTAACCCGAAGTTAGTTTCATTGACCCAAAGTCAGTTGGAGGTCCGAAACATCTCTAGACTTGATCCCAGATCAAGTGGTTGGACCGTGCCATCCTAGATAGAGACTACGGCAATCTCTGATGCGTCCATCAGTCTTTGCTACTAGTCTCTAGCTTTTCCCACCTCATTGGCCAAATGAGAGGTACTTCCCATGAGTCCGGAACTCAAATGGTAGGATGCATACGGGGCGCAAATCATGAGAGGCGAGCCAACTCAATCATCATAACGGTGGGGCAAAAGCACCACAAGGTTTGGCAAGCCTAGCCCCGTGTGTGCTTATAGCTCCGAGGAACTATCCCCAAGGCCCCCTCATAGCTCCCAGAGCTCATCGTCCAACAGGACCCTCAGAATAGGGTCGTTCCACAATTCCAAGATTCTCACGGAAGGTTAGGAACATGACCTTCCCCAAGGGCATTGTGAGAATATCCGCGACCTACTCATCAGTTCCTATATGATCGAGCCTTACGGCGCCTCGTTGTACCATATCCCGGATAAAGTGGTACCAGCCATCAACATGCTTGGATCGATCATGGAACTTGGGATTCTATGACAAATGAATCCCCCTCTGGTTATCACAAAGGATAACAGTGGCATCTAGCACATGCTCGAACAACTCATTGAAGAGCTTTCGCAACCAAGTGACTTCACAACAGGCCATACATGCTGCAATGTATTCGGCCTCAGTGGTGCTCAAGGCTACCTACTTTCGTTTCCTACCCGAAGCAGATCTATGTGCGAAGTAGCATCCAGATGTGCTCTTGCGATCCACCACATTGCTAGCCCAATCGGCATCAATATATCCAAGGAGTGTCATGCTCTCGGTAGTGTATCTCAGCCCATGGTCTATCGTGCCCCAGAGATATCTCAAGAGTTTCTTGGCACCAATCCAGTGAATATTATGATCAACCATGTGTTGACTCAAAGTGTTCACTGCACAACATACGTCCGGACGGGTGTTCACTAAGAACATCAGGGCCCCTACGAGTTGACGATACTCAGTAGGATTTGCCAACACGGGCCCAACAATGCTGCCACTCAACTTCTTAATGTTGCGCTCCATCGGTGTCGACACGGACTTACAGTCATACTAAATCTTTCCAGAAGCTTCACAATGTATTTTCCTTGAGAAAGGAAAATCTCGCCAGGTCTCTGGCAGACCTCCAGGCCTAGGAAGTAGTGCATCAGTCCAAGGTCCCTCATCTCGAACTCAGCAGCGAGCTCCCTCTTGATATGATGAATAAGAGGGTCAGCACCTATCAAGAAGAGGTCGTCCACATATAGCACCAGAATGAGAGGCTTTTCCCTATCAACCTTGAAGTAAAGGTTCGGATCAGCAATTGCTACGAGTGAAGCCCAGCTTCATCAGGTAGCTATCTATCCTCTCGTACCAAGCTCTGGGTGTTTCCTTCAACCCATAGAGGGTTTTCTTCAACTTGCAACATGGGTGTCTTGATCCTGGATTTCGAACCCCAGAGGTTGCGCCACATACCCCTGTGGGAATGTACTAGAGTTGTACTACCCCACGCTGAACACAGTCTCTGATAAAATGACACCGGATGTCAATATGTTTGGACCAATCATGAAATATTGGGATTTTCAGAGAGTTTGATACAACTCTGATTGTCACAGTAAACGCTCGTTGGCTCCATCCTACTCTTGAATAAACTCACAAGAAGTTTCCAAAGCCAGATGGCTTCACATGTAGCTATACCAACTGCTATGTACTCTGCTTCGGCTGTGCTCAATGCTACTAACTTCTGTTTCGTGCTGCACCAGGACACCATTCCTGATCCAACGCTGAAATAGTACCCAGAGTTACTTTTTCTGTCTACTGAGCTTCCTTCCCAATCTGCATCTGTGAATCCACTGAGTCTGACATCCTCTCCTCTGCCATACCTTATGCCATATCTAATTGTTCCTCATATATACCTCAAAACGTCTCTTGCTGCTGCCCAGTGTACTCTTTTGGGTTCCACCATGAACTGACTGAGAGTGTTGAGAGCAAAACAAATGTTTGGTCTGGTGTTAACCTAATACATCAATGATCCGATGAGCTGTCTGTATAAGGTGGGGTCTACTTCTGCGTCTTTTGATGCATCTATCTTTTTGCAATTTGTGATCATGGGTGTGGCCATGGGTCTGCACTCCTGCAGTCTGAACCTCTTCAGAATCTCCAAGGCATACCTTTCCTGTCCCATGAAGATGTCTCCATTTTTCTGACAGACTTCCAATCCTAGCAAGTAATGCATCAACCCCAGATCCTTCATGTCGAATTCAAATTCTAGATTCTGTTCGCAGTCTTTAATGAGCCTAGATGATCCAGTGAGAAACAGATCATCTACATACAATACCAATACTAATGGCTCATCCTCTACCAATAAATAGTAGAGATTGGGAACTATGTCATTCTTGACGAGCCCCATTTTCTGCAAATAGCTATCTATTCGACCATACCAAGCTCTCAGAGCCTGCTTGAGCCCGTACAGGGCCTTCTTCAATCGGCATACATGAGACTTCCTTTCATGAGTCTCAAAACCTTCTGGTTGTTCGATATTTACCTCTTCCTCAATCTCTCCATTCAAGAACACTGTCTTGACATCTATCTGATGAATCTCCCATCCCATATGCGCTGCTAAGGACACGACAGTCCGGATGGAGGTATATCTAGAAACTGGTGCGAAGGTCTCTTCATAGTCAATGCGTTCTTTCTGAGCATACCCTTTTCTCGTGAACCTAGCCTTATATTTCTTTACGCTACCATCTGCAGTGTATTTGATCTTGTAGATCCATCGAGATCCAACAATTGATCTGCTTTGAGGTCTGGGCACAACTTCTTAGACATCAATTGTCATGATAGAAGCATACTCCTCTATCATGGCATCAACCCATACCTAGTGCTGACCAACATCTTGAAGGCTGGAGGGTTCTTCTACTTGAGCAACCAAAGCTTATTACCTGTAAGGGGGTCTACGCTGTCTCTTCCCATTCCTGGGAGTCCCAATAAAATTTTCTGCGTACCTTAGTACCTGCTGAGCTTCCCTGCTTATCCGACCACTGGTGGAAGGTTGCTCTCTTAACTCTTCTTCCTGATTTGGCTGTTCCTCAAACTGAGTATCCTCCTGATCCTCATGGTCTTCTTCTAAGAAAACGTTAGTACCTGTATTGGGTAGTAAAGTCTGTCTTTCTGTCTGTTCTTCTTGGTGCCCTTGTTGTTCTTGGACCAAGAAAACTTCTGCAATATGATCCTCTGCCGGCATATCACGTGATTTTTGGAAAGCTCTATCCTCCATGAACTTAACATCATGTCTTATCACAACTTTCCTGCTGTTAGGAATATAGATTCTATATGCCTTGGAGACTTCACTGTATCCTACAAGAAATCCCCTTTCTGCGTTTGATCAAGCTTGCTTCTCTTCTCGCTTGGTACATGACAATATGCCATGCTACCAAATATCCGAAGGTGTCCGACCTCCGATTTCTTCCCTGTGAAAACCTCTTCAGGAGTCTTCTTCCCCAAGGCTCTATGAGGAGTCCTGTTCTGGATGTACATTGCTGTATTGCAGGCTTCAGACCATAAATATCTGGGCAAATCGAAGTCAAACAACATGGCCTTGGTTGCGCCTACTATTGTCCTGTTTTTCCGTTCTGCCGCACCATTCTGTTCTGGATTGTATGGCGCAATCAACTCTCTCCCAATGCCCTCTTTTGCACAGAAATCTGTGAAGTCTCCATCTATGTATTCTCCACCATTATCTGACCGCGATGTCTTGATCTTCTTCCCCATCATATTTTCAACTAGAGCCTTGAACTCTTTGAACTTTTCAAAGACTTCATCTTTTGTTTTCAAGAAGTAGATCCAGGTTTTCTTGGAGTGATCATCAATGAATGTGACAAAATACTTGCCACCCTTGAGAGCATTAGTGGACATTGGTCCACAAATATCTGAGTGTATCAATCCTAATATGCTTGCTACCCTGTTTTCACTTCTAGGAAAGGCTGCCTTAGCGTACTTTTGTAAATTTATGTAGATGTTCTATGCTTGATGCAACTTTACTTTTCACTACAGCAATCACATAAACAATCAAGTAAAATGCTGATAGAAAATACCAGTGGATCTACAGAAGACAAACCAGAAATAGAAAAATGTGGTGGTGCGTTACGTCGGTCAACAGGATGCTTCAACCAACAAAGTCTCCTTGGTCAACGAACCTAGCAGCATCACAACAGCGCTGAAAACAGCCACACGGTCAACTCAAAGTCAACCCCAAAAAAGTCAACGCTGCCCAGAAAAGTCATGGCAACAACAACAGTAGCACCAGCAGCAACGGCAGCAACAGCAGCAACATCGGCAACAACGACAGCAATAACAGCAGCACCGCAGCAACGACAGCAACAGCAGCAGCAACAAGTAAAAGTTAACGCAGCACGGTCTACGGTCAACCTTTGACCTCGGTTCTTGTGCCAAAATGTACGGCCTTCCAAAATCGAAGTCTCCACCAAAAATCACCTCCTTTGGACCATGCGTTGACCAAAGGCAACACTGGTCAAACTTGCGTGGAAACCCTAGCTGTAGCAGCTTCCTCTTCGTCCTTCTTTCCCACGTGTGAACTAAACTGCCTCCAAGGAGCTCGAACCAATCAAAAGAGGAGGGATGATGTGTGAGCATGAGATGATGAAATGTCCTCCAACGTTGACTCTATTTATATCAATCACTGAGGTGTGTGACACATTCCCTGGGGGTGTAAAACCTTAAGGCCGACCTGCACATACTTTCAAAGTATTCAAAATAAATTCAAAATAAATGTTCTGCTCATCGGATCAAGATGATCTTTAGATCGATCTTGCACCTCTTCGAAAGAGGAACCCAATAAAAATATTGGTGTCTTCATCTGAGCATCACAACATGGAGTTTGGACCTAGTTGTCCAATTTTAACAACTTCCCAAGTACACATCCTCGTCATACATCATCATGCTCCGTGGTGAGAACAGGTGCCCCGTCAACTGTTTCTCTGAGCATCTTCAATGCACCATGGTCCAAGTGCCCCATTCTTCTATGCCAAAGTTCATTCAACCCTTTCTTGTCTTCAATATTACTACCGATTAGTGCCATTGGAGTTTCAAGCTGCAACCTGTATAGTCTGTTGCTTCTAACCTCGATCTGCTGTGTGTGCTTCCAACTGGGATGCTTGACAAATACTTTCTTCCCAATATAGTGTATGTCATACCCTTTGTCCTGCAATTGGGATACTGAAATTAGATTCATCCCAAGCCCTGGCACATGTAGTACAATTGTGACTTTGACACTGGTTCCGGCTTCCGTCTGAAACACTATGGCTCCTCTCCTAACTAGAGTGCATTTTGTGCTATTTCCCATAGTGATTTGGAAGTTCATCTGCTCCTCCCTATAGCTCGATAAATATTCTCGTACTCCAGTCATATGAGCTGAAGCCCCGCTATCAATATCCCAGATCCCTGCAAATGTTGAACTTGACAAACATGCACAATCCTCTTTTAACTTAGAGGACAAAACATCTAAATCTGCCATACTTATCTGTGCCTCCTTTTCTCTGTGTTGCATCCCCTATGAAGATTCTGGTTTGCGCAGTCCTTTCCCTGACCCTGCTTCCTTTGGATTTGACAGCTCTGATACCATGTGAAAATTCTGTAATGTAGAATCCTATTGCAACTACTTATTATATTTCTTCTATTGCATTCTCAAATACAATTATTTAACATTTCACAGTGTTAAATAGAAAAGTAAATATGTTGTAGACTTCACAATCAATAAACAACATAAAGGAAATAGCACAAATATTCATACATAGACACAATTATTTTTGGACAATTGTCCCTGGAAAAACCCAATGCGGGAAAACCGGTGCAACAAATCTGAGGGTTTCTTTATTATGCAGAAATTCTGAGTACAAATGTGTGATTGTAATGATCAATCAATCACTTGAAGAAATCTGATGAGAATAGGCTTAGTGAGACACTTTTCACCTTGCCACGGAGTTTCGACACTAATCTGCACCCACACTGAGTGGCGCTGCGTGATTTCTGCGCAGTGACTGTGTCAATCATGCCGTCACTGTGTCACTATCGCTGCTGCTGCCTTCTGTGCTTACTGCTGTATGAGACTCGAGTTTTCTCCTCCTCCAGAAATACCCTCCGGATGTTGGACAAAACCCTCTGCTATCTCTTCAACTGAAATCGAACTCCCTTTGCTACTCTGTGCTGGGCCAGCGTAATTGCTGCTTGGCTATCTCTGCGCTGGCCCAGCGTAATTGCTGCTTGACTATCTCTGCGCTGCTTCTATGGCACCCTTCTGTAATATTCCTAATTAGCACCGCTAATTGGAATATTTGATTTTTGTATAGTTTTGCCGCCTATAGTTAATTAATAAATAAAAGTGAGAAAAGAGGGGCTAACTCACTTAAATAAAATAAAGTGCTTCCCTAGTAGGAGCAACGTTATAACTTAAAGGGGAGCCTTGGGGGTCCACACCACGTATGAGGGAGGCCTCACGTAGCCTCTAGGAGCATCTGCGCAGACTTGGGAGGAGCACGTGGAGAGAGGGGGACCGCATTAGGGTTTTTTGAGGAGAGCTAGCATTATAAAAGGTGGGAGAGCCATTTCATTTGGCACTCTTGTTGTTGATGATATTTGAGCTAGACTTCTGTCTTCTTGAGCACGCTGGCTGTTTAGCCTGTCTGCAGCACTGTTTAGTGCGACTGAGTGTCTCCGGTCGGAGATCTCACCCTTAGCCCCGGGGGACTTCGAGTGCCTGCTCGGGCAAGGTCTTTTCTACAGTTTTCAGCGGAGGATTTGGTTGTTGTTTTGCGGAGGAGCTGGGCTTCTTTTGGTGACTGCGCAGTCCCTAGGAGAGAGGACGCAGTTCTTGGTGGAGGGGTGCTATTGCGGGATTTTCTGCAGGGGATTCAGTGTTATCCGGTGTGGTGGTTCAATATTTATCAGTTGGAGGATTTCCTGAGGAGTTTGTGGCTTCTCTCAGCATATTTCGTTTGGCATCTACGCTGGGCCTGGAGGGACAGCGTTTTTCCTTGAGGAGGGTTTCTGGGGTGATTTTCGGAGGTGGTCCATTTTGTCTATGGTTTCTGGGTTTTGTCCGGAGCAGCGAGTACAGGTGATCTATAGATTTTCATCTCATTCCGGCGAGGGGATCAGCCTCTAGTTCCAGTTCATTCCAGGAGCAGCAGTTTACGGCAGTTTCTTCCAGCAGCTGGGACGCAGTTTCTGTAGCAGCCATTTCCTGTTTCTGAGAGGGTTCTTCACTTGCCTTGTGCAAGGATAGGTGCTCTTATTCTGATTATCCATTGTACCCATTTATATTCTCAGATTAATAAAATGTCTTAGCATTCCTGGCATTTTATGTGTACTTGCTTTATATTCTATTTCCGGCATTTTTCTATATAGTTGTATGCTTGTATTGCTGTCTATTTCCTATTCGGGATATTACAGTGGTATCAGAGCATAGATCTGGCTCAGCCTGTGAAGCTAGCAGTCTATGACGCTGGGGGATAAACCCTACATTTGTTACAGAAGCAAGAGATACGGAGACGTTGAGCGTAGGTTGGAGAACACCTACGGAGAGGGGGACTGTGTACGAGTGGTGGACACAGATCGGGAGCAGCCCGAGATATACAGAGATCAGGATCAGCCTGTAACAGATTCCGATCAGGAGCAGCCTGAGACAGATTCAGAGCAGGAGCAGCCTGTGGGGGACGCAGAGCAGCAGGGTCCTATGGCAGACGAGGAGGATGCGAGGAGATTTAGAGATGCACTCCTCCAACACATGCAGGATGTGTCGAAGCAGATGGAGTCGGTGGGACAGAGACTCACTGCATTAGAGGTTAAGCAGCGGGAAACCCCAAGGGGTTTTCAGATCGGTGAGGGATCGGGCACGTCCCACCATATGCCGGAGCGGGATGCTATCCCCATCATGGCATCGCATGCACCCACACGATCCACTATGCCCACATTCCTAGCGGAGGACACAGGGGCAGGAGCACAGCGGGATATTCCAGCACCCACGCGATCCACTATGCCCACGTTCCTAGGGGAGGACACAGGGGCAGGAGCACAGCGGGAGCCAGAGCTTGATCCTGGCCAGATGGATGCTTACATTGCAGAGTACCTGGCACGCGGGCCGGCGATCAGAGATCTTATCTCATTCAGAGATTATGTTCAGCTCCAGCGTGATGGTAGACCCCGTGATCATCACAGAGGGCACAGGCATCATCATGATGACCACCGCGCAGCTAGCAGATTTCATTTGCCCACGTTTGATGGCACATCAAACATGTCGGTAAAGTCTTGGGTAGAGAAGTTGGACATCTATTTCCAGCTTAATCAGATGTCGCAGTCAGAGGCCATTAAGGTGGCAACATTACATTTGGATGGTGAGGCCCAGGACTGGTGGTTTCATGGGATGACGACACTCGGGCATTCTACAGTGACGACATACGCCGAGTTTACCAGGAGGGTGATAGAGCGTTTTGATCGGAGGGATCCAGAGCAGCTCTTCGTTGAGCTGACCAAGCTCAAGCAGACTGGGAGCCCAGAGACGTACATTTCAGACTTCTTGAGGGTTTCAGTGATGGTGCCTGATCTATCCGCGGCTCGGATGGTCTACATGTTTGTGGAGGGGTTGGTAGAGCCACTTCGTGGCCTAGTCAGGTCGACTAGACCAGCTACGCTTCAGGATGCCATCAGCAGGACCCGGGATTTACAGGATGTCTTACCCAGGACTCGGACACCTTACCCCCAGAGACAGGCCTTCCAGCCTAAGGGGAAGGACACGAGGATTCCGCCTCCCAAGGCGAATCCTGGGCGAGGGCAGTTTGATGATGAGGCCAGGAGAGAGATGAGGAAGAAGCGGTTGTGCTTCACTTGCCAGGAGCCATGGGCACCGGGACATAGATGTGCTGCAAGGAAAGCACATTTTATTGAGGTCTTCTCCGAGAGCAGCAGGGGAGAGGATGAGGAGGATGATGTGGAGGCAGGAGATTGTTATGCAGCGCAGGGTACCTTACCACCTCCACCACCAGCCGCAGGTGGTGCATCGTTTGCACCTACTGGAGGAGCTCTAGCCGCATTGCGGGGAGTTCCCAAGTACTTGACACTGCGCGTACGAGGGACAGTGCGTGGCCAGCGAGTCTCAGTTTTGGTCGACAGTGGGGCAACCCACAATTTCATAGATGCACAGATGGTTGAGCGGAGAGGCATACAGACTGAGAGTTTTGATGGGTTTTCCGTTTTGGTCCCAGGAGATCAGACCATGGTGTGTGCTCGATATGTTCCCGAGTTATCAGTGACGATGGGCACCTATACATTGACGGATCATTTCTTTGTGGTTGATATTCCGGACACCAACATGATATTGGGTGTTCAGTGGCTTATTACTCTAGGGAAGGTCACGACGGATTGGAAGGCCCTAGAGATGGAGTGGGATGATCCCAAGACAGGGAGGCATGAGAAGATACGAGGGCAGCACACATATCCGCCTCAGACCGTATCAGCACATCGGATGGAGGCAACCTTCCGTAAGGGAGACATAGAGTGGGCAGTAGAGCTGCGGGCATCGGAGGCAGCGGCTATAGGACAGGCAGTGCATCCAGAGGTGCAGACTATCCTTGACAGGTATGCCATTGTGTTCGGGGATATTCCACCAGGGCAGCCACCGGATCGGGGGTTTGAGCATACTATTGAGCTTGAGCAGGGTATATAGGCAGTGATCACCACACCGTATAGGCATCCCAAGGCCTATCGGGATGAGATTGAGCGTGCTATTCAGGAGTTGCTGGCCCTTGGTCACATTCGGCCAAGCACGAGTCCTTTTACTTCTTCCGTGGTGTTGGTGAAGAAGAAGGACGACACATTGCGGATGTGCATTGACTACAGGGCTCTGAATAAGAAGACCCTGAAGAACAGGTACCCCATTCCCAGGATCGATGAGCTGATGGACGAGTTGAGAGGAGCACGGTTCTTCTCAAAGATTGACTTGAGATCTGGGTACCATCAGATACGCGTGAGGGAACAGGATATTCCCAAGACCGCCTTCAGGTGTAATTATGGGCACTTCGAGTTTCTGGTTATGCCTTTTGGGCTGACCAATGCACCCGCTACCTTTCAGTCGTGCATGAACCACATCTTCAGGGGTCATCTGAGGAAGTTTGTGCTGGTCTTCTTCGATGACATACTTATATATAGCAGGACTTGGGAGGAGCATCTCCAACATATTGAGACAGTTTTGCGCATCTTGGAGGAGCAGCAGTTCTATGCCAAGCTCTCCAAATGTGAGTTCGGATTGACGGAGATGCTGTACTTGGGGCATATTATAGGAGTGGACGGGGTGAGAGTCCACGAGGAGAAGATCAGGGCCATCAGAGATTGGCCAGAGCCGAGAAACGTGACTGAGCTTCGGGGATTTATTGGCATTTGCACTTACTACAGGAAGTTCGTCAAGGGTTTCTCACAGCTTGTTGCACCCCTCACCGACTTGACGAGGAAGGGGGCATTCATTTGGTCGGATACAGCACAACGAGCTTTTGATAGGCTCAAGGAGGTGATGAGTAGCTGCCCCGTGCTTGCATTGCCAGATTTCACGCAGCCATTTATCTTGGAGTGCGATGCGTCAAGAGAGGGGATTGGCGCAGTACTGATGCAGGGTGGTCATCCTATAGCTTTTGATAGCCGGAAGCTCCTTCCACATGAGAGGTTGTATTCCATATACGACAAGGAGATGTTGGCCATTATGCATGCATTGGTCAAATACCGGCAGTATTTAGTGGGCAGCAGATTCAAGGTGAGATCAGATCACAACAGCCTCAGGTACTTTCTGGAGCAGAAGCAGTTGCAGGAGAGGCAGCAGAAATGGATCAGTAAGATCCAAGCCTATGACTTTGACATTGAGTACGTCAAAGGCAAGAATAACGTGGTGGTAGATGCCCTTTCCCGTAGACCGGACACGTTATCTCTTATGAGCTTGGACGTTGATTGGAGGGCTCGACTGTTGGTGGAGTACTCCAAGGACAGGTTTGCTTGTGAGGTGTTGGATGGGCAGGTAGCAGATGACAGGTACAGGGTGGTTGACGAGATTATCTATTACAGGGACAGGATCTTCTTGACTGAGGGATCTCAGCTCAAGAAGAAGATACTCCATGCTTCACACGATTCTCCATTGGCGGGCCATCAGGGGTTCACCAAGACTTACAGGGCCATCAGGGAGAGGTTCTCATGGAAGGGCCTCAAGGAGGACGTACTCCAGCATGTCAGGGAGTGCGATGTTTGCCAGAGAAACAAGGGAGAGATGAGCCATCCGGCAGGGTTGTTGCAGCCTCTTCCCATTCTAGACGGAAAATGGGAGAGCATATCGATGGACTTCATCACAGGGTTGCCCATGGTGCAGGGCAAGGACTGCATCTTTGTCGTCGTTGACCGACTGACGAAGTATGCTCATTTTTTCGCCATATCCGCACACCACACAGCAGCACAGGTGGCCGAGCTGTTCTTCAGGGAGATTTTCAGGTTGCATGGTCTACCCAAGACCATTGTCAGTGACAGGGACAGCCGCTTCATGGGCGTATTCTGGCAGGAGCTCTTCCGGCTAGTGGGGACAGAGTTGACGCCGAGCACTAGTTATCACCCCCAGACGGACGGACAGACAGAGATAGTTAACAAGTGGCTAGAGGGCTACTTGCGTAACTATGTAAGTGGGCAGCAGAGGGCATGGCTGAAGTGGCTGCATCTGGGAGAGTACTGCTACAACACGACGCATCACATGTCCATTGGTATGTCACCTTTCTATGCTTTGTATGGATATCATCCTTTATCTTTTGTGGACATGATGTTTGGTGCTAGCAGGGCTTCGAGAGCCAAGATCTGGATCCAAAAGAGCCAAGATATCCTCCGAGCTCTCAAGGATAACATAGCCACAGCGCAGAATCAGCAGAAGTTGTATGCTGATAAGGGTCGGGTGGAGAGACATTTTGAGGTAGGAGACTTGGTCTACCTGCGACTACAGCCATACCGACAGTCTTCACTTAAGCAGAAGGGGGCTGAGAAGCTTAAGCCCCGTTTTTATGGGCCATACAGGGTGATACGCAGGATTGGGCAGGTTGCATATGAGTTAGAGCTGCCCCAAGGCAGCAAGATCCATAACATTTTTCACGTATCATGCCTGAAAAAGGCATTGGGCCAGCAGGTGACAGTCACAGATGAGCTACCACCCACAGATGATGAGGGGCATCTGGTGTTGCAGCCGGAGGCTATTATTGATACCAGGGAGAGGCAGCTGCGGAGCAGGATGATCCAGGAATTCTTGGTGAGGTGGAAGAATTTGCCGGATGAGGATGCCACTTGGGAGGATGAGAAGATTTTGCAGCATCCATCACTTCAGTTGCTTGAGGACAAGCAACGTTCTGCCGGGGGAGATTGTAATATTCCTAATTAGCACCGCTAATTGGAATATTTGATTTTTGTATAGTTTTGTCGCCTATAGCTAATTAATAAATAAAAGTGAGAAAGAGGGGTCAACTCACTTAAATAAAGTAAAGTACTTCCCTAGTAGGAGCAACGTTATGACTTAAAGGGAAGCCTTGGGGGTCCACACCACGTATGAGGGAGGCCTCACGTAGCCTCTAGGAGCATCTGCGCAGACTTAGGAGGAGCACGTGGAGAGAGGGGACCACGTTAGGGTTTTTGAGGAGAGCTAGCATTATAAAAGGTGGGAGAGCCATTTCATTTGGCATTCTTGTTGTTGATGATATTTGAGCTAGACTTCTGTCTTCTTGAGCACGCTGGCTGCTTAGCCTGTCTGCAGCACTGTTTAGTGCGACTGAGTGTCTCCGGTCGGAGATCTCACCCTTAGCCCCGGGGGACTTCGAGTGCCTGCTCGGGCAAGGTCTTTTCTACAGTTTTCAGCGGAGGATTTGGTTGTTGTTTTGTGGAGGAGCTGGGCTTCTTTTGGTGACTGCGCAGTCCCTAGGAGAGAGGACGCAGTTCTTGGTGGAGGGGTGCTATTGCGGGATTTTCTGCAGGGGATTCAGTGTTATCCGGTGTGGTGGTTCAGTATTTATCAGTTGGAGGATTTCCTGAGGAGTTTGTGGCTTCATCTCAGCATATTTCGTTTGGCATGCAGCTGGGCACGGAGGGACGACGTTTTTCCTTGATTTCCTTAGGGAAGGTTTAAGGGTGATTTTCGGAGGTAGTCCATTTTGTGTACATGGTTTCGGGTTTGTCGGGCTTGGTAGTACGGGTGATCTATAGATTTTCATCTCATTCAGCCAAGATCGGCCTCTAGTTCCGGTTCATTCAGAAGCCGTGATTCTGGCAGTTTCTTCAACAGTAGGGCCATGAAGGACATGTGACCATTTCTACATGTACGAGAGGGTTCTTCACTTGCCTTGTGCAGAGGGATAGGTGCTCTTATTCTGATTATCCATTGTACCCATTTATATTCTCAGATTAATAAAATGGCTTAGCATTCCTGGCATTTTATATGTACTTGCTTTATATTCTATTTCCGGCATTTTTCTATATAGTTGTATGCTTGTATTGCTGTCTATTTCCTATTCGGGATATTACACCTTCTCTCTTTTCTTCTTGCACTCTTTTCCCTTCAGAAATTCTCCCTCTTGGAGACTTCACTTTCCCTCTGTGCATTAGAGAATCACTATGATTCTTCGTTCCTCTGAAGAAATCGATCTTGATTCTTTCTCCATCTAATGTGATTTCCATAAGCCCTTCACTCTTCTTCTTATATTCTTTTGTTGACTCTTCAACAACCAAGATTAAAACATAATCAAGGGCTAAGATTAACTTGGAGGTGATCCCTGACTTCATCTAGAAGATTTACACTTAGTTTAATTAATACCCTTTAATTAATCAGTTTCCCTAAGTTTAAACTTAGGAAAGCATTAAAAAAATGATTAATTAATTTAATTAAACCATCTCTAAGTGGAATTTTCCAAAGCCATTTCTGGGTATTATGGAATACATGTGTCTTAGCCTATATACAAGGTTACAAGGTTAGAGCACATCCAATGCTACCATAAATCAACAAAAATTCCTAGTCTTGGAATGCTATTACAGCAGATTGATATTACTTCTCCTACTTGATAAATTATACAAGTTATTTTCTGGGTTCTACAAGTAAATACTAAAGCAAATACACTGCAACCTTCACTAAATAAATTGCAGAAATTAAATGTAGAAACAGGATTTGGGCAAGAAAATTAAACACACATGACACTGTTATTTTTGGACTAAGTCCCTAGAAAAACCCAATGCAGGGAAACTGGTGCAGCAGCTGAGGGTTTGTATTATTAAGCAAAAGTTTTTCTAAATACAGCTGGATGCCCAAATCTGGCTATCCATAGAGAATCTGACTAACTGAGAACTAGTGAGGATTATCTCACACTAACAATGGAGATCTGACATTGACCCAACACTGAATTGGACAGTCCCATGCTACCTTTGCGTAGATCTGCATCACTTTGGCTGGGGACTGCGTCATGTCCTTCTGCTGGTCGTTCTGCTAGCTGGTTTCTGACCTTCTGCCCCTCCAGTCTCACACCTTGGCACTCCGGCAGTGGATCTGACTGATCCTCAGCAAAATTGCGGATCTCTTCAGAGGCTCAGCGCTGCCCAGCGTAGCCCCTACGCTGCCTCTTATGCATCCTCTTCTTTGCATTCTTTGCGATGTATTCCTGGCTCAGGAAAATATCTTCCAATCGGAACTATCACTACCCCTCACTACAAGAAATCACCTCGATCACCCTCCGGCAACTATTGCGCCGCTCTCTTGAGAATTTGATCTCTAGATCTCTCACTCGGAGTACTTTCCAAATGCCCATCAAGCCTTCTCTTATAACCTTCTCGTTGAGAAATCAACGGCCCAGATTAAAACATACTCAAAGGCGAAGATTAACTTGACTTGATTTTCGTCTTTTTCTAGAAGATTCACACCTAGTTCTATTAATATACTTTGATTATTTTAATTCCCTAAGTTTAGACTTAGGCTCCCATTAAAAATAATTAATTATTTTAATAAAACCCCATTCGGGTGGAATTTCTCAGAACACTTTCTGGGTATTTTGGAATACATGTGTCTAAGCCTCTCTGCAAAATTTGAGACTTAGAGCACATCCGATGCTACCATAAATCAACATACTACAACTAGCTTACTGCACTTTTTGTTGCAAATTGAACTTGATGAGAGAGTGTGACAAATGAGGTCGATTTGCTCCAATATATAGCCTTCTGGTGAGGTCGAATTACCTTGTTTGTGGCTGACTTGGTGGAGGAGGCCTAAATGACCTATTTTACAATAAAATAATTTTCTTCTTTGACAAAAAATTCCCAAGAAAGGTTCTTTACAATATGACATGGACAAGTACACTTGACATAACCCATAGAGGTCTAAATGGAGACCTTGAACTAAAAACAATTGACCCAAGCATGAAACCCATGCTTTTATAAGTCTATTTATATAATAATAAAATTTCTTTTTCTTTCTTTTAATAAATATATTTTATTATGACTCAAGTACAATTATGAAGACTAAACCTAGTTACATTCTTCAACACTCTCTTAACTACGGAGATATTCATAATTACCTATATTTGTAGAGGTACATGGGAGATCTCAAAATGAACTACAAAGAGTTTAGGCACACTTAGTGCCACAAACTAGATTCTTGACCAAGGCAATCTATCTGGGTGGGACTAAGATGGACTAAAGCCTTCAACCTCTATAGGTACCATGAGGCTTACTAACCATCAACCTAGGGATCTAGGTGTGTAATGCAAGGTCAGAGCTCTATGACCAACGCCACCCTCCCTACTTCAGGAACTAGACATCAACACACAGGTCGACTAGATGTCTTTCCAAGCATTTTGTATTACACACGATGCCTCAAATCTTTCCCGGTCAAACAGATCAATAACATCAAACAAATCAAGCATGCTTTCAAAACTTCAACCTTTTGAGGAGAGATTTACCTATACAGACACAACCCCAATCAATAACAAACTTTCACATACATATAAGTAAACACAAACCTTCGGGGACTTCAATCATCTCGATGCCACTCATATCAAGTTATTCATATGCAACTTGTCAGAAACTTTTCTTCTTTAATTTCTTCAGTAGCATCAAGACATCTTCAATATACATTCTGCAATTTCTTCTTCAAGGTATCCATCATGACTATCATAATGTGCCCTCCCTCTCAACTTGGGAGATATATCCTTTCTTTTATCTAGGCTCCCTCTTAACTTAGGGAGATCAACTACTTTTTATAACATTGGAGAGTCTTTGATGGCTTTAGTCCTTCTTATCAAAGTCATCTTGATCATCATCCGTCATATAACTTCCTTCATCATCCTTACCAATCAAGTCAACTTTACTTACGAATATCTTCAACATCTTGAAGATTATGTACCCGCACAACTTAAACAAGTACAACCAAATACATATAAAGAAGCATGAAGTTAACTATATCAAAATCATATAATAATGGAAGCATTAAACTTTAGACATCAAATACCTACACTTAGTTAGGTTCATAATCAGTGAGAGGCACATACTTATATAATTCAACTTCTTGCTTGGGTTTTGTTATAAACCCTAGATCACATCATTTAAAGTAACTTAATCAAGATATCAATCTCACTATATCTAGGGTCTCAATTTTACTTTAAGAGATATGACAGATTCTACTATGATATATTGCAGAGCTTAGAAGCAATTCAAACCAGTACAATTCTAAAATGCATCTAACAATTTTAAGAATTTATATGTTAGACTTCTACTAGGATTTAATGCAAACCCTAGATTCCATCTTTGAGACACTAAGCCTTAGATATTAACAATCAAAACCAATCATAGCACAACTTAAGGTTTCAACAATATGACCAACTTTTTGTAAACCCTAGACTTTATCATTACATTTGAAACAATATCATCATATCCTAGAATATCAAACTTCTACTAGGACTTTGTTACAAACCCTAGAATTCACAAACTATGATCATCAACAATTAGTTTAGCATATATACATATCTAGGATCTCATAATCATGCACAAGCATATCACAACAACATCCCAAGACACAAGTATCAATATATATTAAAGTTAGATATACAACAATTTTGATCAGACTAAGGTTTTGATCAGACATACAAATATACACCTAGGGTTTCATTCCTAGGAACTTACTACATATATTATAAGGGTTTTGCTCATAAACCCTAATTTACCAAAACCCTAAAGATCTAGGATTTCAATACACCACAAACCCTAAAGGACTAGGGTTTCTATAATTGTATCAAAACCCTAAACATCAAAAGAATAGTCTTTTCTAGATTTCATCAATAACCCTAAGTAGACTAGGGTTTTCACATTAGCATCGAAATACCCTTAGGTTAGGGTTTGACAGAGAACCTTTTTAGGATTCCATAAGAATGATCAAATGTATAATGAGGGTAGATTCAATCTAATGATTAATCACCCAAATAAGAACCTTTATGATTCAAAGGTCCTAGACACAACAATGTTAGTAATGTAAAGCATATTATTAAAAGAAATGAATATACCTTTATTATGAAGATAACAAAGCTTATGGTCTAAGACATACCTTAGAGTTGTTTCTTAACAAGCCTTTTAGGACATCAATTCTTGAAGAACTTTCCTTTGTAACATAACTTCTATCATGCTTTGTCATGTGAGGTCTCCTCCCTAACTCTTGAGCATCAAGCTTTCCTAAACAAGGAAAATATAAAAGAAGGATTATTAGCATATAATACAAACGCATCTAGATAAGAGATAAGAGATAAGAGAGGGAAACCAAATATAAAAGATAATGCAAAGAGTAAGATACTTATCTTTGGTAAAATTTTGAGGGCTCCCTCTTAATCCAATCTCGAGGGATACCTATAAATTTATCAAAACAATTCAAAAATGTTCTACCAAAGCATGTTAGACCTACAAGTACTAGAATTCAAAACATAAAGGAAAGCAATTCAAAACTTAGAGTAGAAGGATATGTAAGGGATAACGTCCCTAAGAGTCCCTAGCAAATAAGTCTTTGAATTCGGATTCTTTCATCTTGTTCTTCTTTGGTGAACCTTCATCGACAACATTTGCTTGATCCCTATTTCTTCTTTTATTTCTTGGATTCTCAGGACAATTACTTCTATAGTGACCCATTTTATGACAATTGTAACATTCAATCTTGGATACATCTATCTTATTCCTTGGCCTTTTGAACTTCTTGAAGGTTCCTTTACTTTTGTGAGCGGAATAGGCATTCGAGATTTTCTCCTCTTCATTCTCCTTGTTGCTTACTAATGATATTTTGACTTCTTCTTGACTACATGCATTCTGTAATTGTTCAAATGTAGGAATATCCTTCCAACTATTGATCCCTAATGCAAAGGCACTCCAAGATGTTGGCAATCCTAGAAGAGCAGTAATCACGAACTCCTTTTCAGGTACTATTTCATCTATCGCCTGGGGTTCATCTTTGATTCTAGCTATTCTTACAAAGAAGGATGTCATAGTGTCATCTTTTGTCATCTTCATAGTTCTTAGTTCATTCTTGAGGCTTGCAATTTGACCAAGATTCTTGATTGTGAATAATTTGGATAGGGCTTCATACATTTCTTGAGCGGAATCTATGTTGGATATATATGGATTGAGATTGTCCGTTATTCCATTCACTATTAGACTCATGGCCAATATATTTGTTTTCTGTAAAATTTGCTTTCTCTGCTTCACTTGATTCATTTGTAGGCTTCTTTACTTTTCCTTTGACTAGATCCAAGACTTTGTTCTTCTCGAGGATGAGATCTATCCTCGTTTTCCATGCCCTGTAGTTGGAGGCTCCTTCTAGTTTGTTTTCTCCCTTTAATGACTTAGACATGGTTCTTGAAGATAGTAGGCTTCTCCCCTTATATGATCCCTTTTCTTGATGACCCTTATTCAACTTCTTAATACTCCTTATTCTCCCTTCAATAGATTGTCAGGATGCCTTTTTTTTCCTTCACCTTAGCTCCTATACCATGTTGGAAAATCAGAAAACCAGAAATATTTTCTTATGATGATAATTGCTTGTGATATTATTGAGTTCTTATTAACTTCCTTATGTTCTTCTTTTATCTTTGTTTCATCAAGCAATTATCAAGTACAAAACATGAAGATCAAGGACATCAGATGTAGGCAGACAACCAGGGAAAAACCCCTATACAGGGGAAAACCTAGTCAACAACTCTTCCCTCAGTAGATTCATATGACAGTGAGACAACTAATACCCTAGACCAACAAACCTTCCTCCTCCACCAAGTCAGCCTTCTATGATGTAGCAACCTTAAGTATTCTCTTCTTTTTCAACAGCTTCAACCCAACAACATCTTAGAAACTTCGATCCCAGATACTACAAATACTGCAGAAATTTTGATCTCCCAACAATTGCAGATTTACGACCCCCACCTTCAGAACTTCGACATGACAGCAGATTTAGAATTTCGGTCCCAACGTCAGCTCAATAACTTCGCATGTGTGAGAGAAAGGTAACCCAAAAACTCGATTTTCTTCTTCCAGCTTCTCTCCAACAACTTCGCACTTTTTACGACAACCAGTTTACTGCACTTTTTACTGCAAATTGAACTTGATGAGAGAGTGTGACAAATGGGGCTGAGTTGCTCCAATATATAGCCTTCCAGTGAGGTCCAATTACCCTGTTTGTGTGAATGTTTCAAAAAAGAAACCCTACTGCTGTGTCTTGATCTACTTCACCTACTTGTTTGATTAATTAACAAGTTATTAATTTGAATATTTAGAAAAACACTAAAGCAAATACAAACTACAGTCTACACATCTACAAATCATTAAGTGAACAACACACACATGTGACAAGATTACACAGATTTTTTGGACAAATGCCCTCGAAAAAACCCAATGCGGGAAAAACGGTGCAACAACTCTAGAGGGTTTTATTCTTATGCAGAATATGAATATAGTTATATAGGCACCAAAAAATTACAGAGAAATTACATGGCAGTTGTACCTTTCACTCGGAGACAGAAAATATGGCTAATCAAACCCTCTCCGGGGAGTTACGAATTTGAGCCCTTTCTAGCCCACTAGAACCCTCAACGCTGCCTCTGCAGCCTCTGCGTCAGCCCCTTCTGGCCAGTGACCTCACTACGTCACCCCCATTGGTGCTGCGCTACCTCTACGCTGCCCTGGCTAGGCCTGCATCACTCTGGCTGGTGTTGTGTTGTGTTGGCTAGGTCTGCATCACCCTAGCTGGGCTTACGCAGCCTCTGCGCAGTCCTCTGCGTGGTGTTGGTTAAACTGCATCCTTCTGGCTGGCTATGTGATTTTTGGTACAAGCTGCCTCTATGCTGTTGTATTCTCGGCCTTGGATCAGATCATCCCTTGCCGATCTCTGCCCCTCACTGCACTGCAAACACGCTTCGAATTCCTCGGCAAACCCCGCCCAGAAATTCCACTTAGCTTCAATGCTCTGCCTGTGTGTGTCTCCTGCAACTGACCCCAAGCCCTTCTCTTATACTTTTCTCGTTCGGAAACCAACGACTGTGATCTAATCTCTAATCGACGACTCAGATTAAAAGACTGCTTGATCCGCTTCACTTAGAACATTTCATCACATGTGTAAATTAATTCACTTTAATTTTTCTATTTCCCTAAGTTAGACTTAGGGTCTCATTAAAAAAATAATTATTTGAATATCTCATACACCAGATGAAATTTCTCCAAACCCTTTCTGGGTCTTGGAGATATCGTGTCTTAGCCCGTCCACAAAATTTTGGATCTAGAGCACACTCAATGCTACCCCAAAATCTCAACACTCCCTCATAGCGAGGAGTTTTCTCTAGCAATACTTCCACACTGAAGCAGTTCCTTGATCTCAACATCCATCTCCGCGTTGTTGATGCTTGGCCTATTTCCCTCCATCCACTATGTTGCTGCCACAATACTGCTGCCCATGTCACTGTCATCGACACTGCCGCATCCATACTGCATCTCCCTCGCAAATTGCTACAACATACTGCCACCTGCTACACTGCAACTCAGTTGCTGAGCGGTAAGCAACTGAAGGACCACTATCCAGTTATTGACAAACAAGTCAGTTGGGTTGAATCTCATCACTGAAGCTCCCTTGGCTGCTGCTCTACGCTGTCTCTCTGAAGCCACTGCGTTGTTGCTGCTCTACACTGCATAAGCATTGCCCCTCTACGCTGCTGAAGTCCCATAAGCCTCTGCGCTGTTGTTTCTATGTTGTTGCTGCCTCTGCAATGCTCTGCTCCCACCTACAGCAACCCAGCTCTGCCCTTTGCTTCATTGTGATCTTCGGCACCCACTGCTCCAGTCATCTCACTACGGTCTTAAGGCTCCCGTAGCACGTATGTCATCCAAGAGTCTGGGCACCTCAAGGATCTTGCGTTCCATCTGTAGTTTCTCTATAGAGCAATGTCGCCCCACCTATTCTTTCGAGGCACATGAGCGCTCATAGCCACATCATCCTCACTACCACTTTCGCCTCTAGCTGTTGCTGCCTTGGAATCAGAAGATCCCTTGTCCTTCTTCTTAGGACAAGTGCTGGCGAAGTGTCCAAGTTTTCCACAATTAAAGCACCAGACCTTTGATAGGTCCCTCTTCTTCTTCCCTTGTTGTTGTCGTTCCTTTGATGCAAGAGCTGCATCCACTTCCTCCTCCTTCTTCACTTTGATACTTCTAGAGCTGAATTCCTTCTTGGTCATCTGCCAGATCTCCTCCTATCGAAGGATGGCCCACATGTCACCCCAATTGGGGAGTTGTGCTCTGCCCAAAATGCTTTGGACAAAGGTTTCCCACTCGTCAGTGACAACATTCAGGGTTGTCCTTACTAAGAGTCCTTCATCTGGAGTTGACCCCATGGCAATTAGCTGATCCCGGATAGTCTGTAATTTGGAGAGAAATGGATCGATCTCTTCCCCTTTATGCATCTGGAACATCCTCATCTGGTTCTCCAGAAGCATCTTACATTGGACGGAGCTTCCCTGATACAATGTGGTCAAAGTTGTCCACACTTCATTTGTCGTCTTCTTCTCGACAATGTGCGGGACCATGTGATCCTTCACCCCATCCATGATCAAGCGCTTTGCCCGTTCCTGATTTTCGTTAAACTTCTGAAGAGAATTTGCATCGGTCGACACAACTACGACATTCTCTGCGTGTTCCTGTTGGAAATACTGAGAGGGGGGTGAATCAATATTTCTTTTCAATTGTTATTATAACCAGTTAGATTCTACGCAAAAACAGAGAAATGAATAATTTATTATAGATAGAAGGATAATGATCCTTTCACAAACGAACGAGTACAATGATTTCCAAGCACCAACTTGGACTTAATGAGGCTGCGACCTCTAGGGCTTCAACCCTATCATTACCCAAGGCTCCAACCTTGTGTTTAGGGGCACCTACCCCAAGGACACCAATGCCTTTTTGTTGCTTTATTGGAATATATTTCAAAGATGCTCTGTTGCATCAATCTGCACCAATCTACACTTCATAAGTTTTGCACCAAAGCTTGCACCATGACTTCTTCAACACTTCTTCAGTACTTCAGTACCAACACTGCACCATGCCAAGGTTGCACTTCACGGCTTCATCTATTATGCACCAATGTACCAACACTATATTATGCCAAGATTGCACTACTTCACCACTTTTGCACTGTGTTTCTAACTGCACTGTGATTAGCCCTCCAAGTGTATTATGATTAGGCCTCTTTATAATCTTATAACGATACTGCTAGACTATTGCGACTGCTCCACTGAGGCTTGAAGCCTTCACCAAGATCAGCACTGCACTTTCAAATATATAACACAGTCCTACTCTAATACTGCTCCACCAAGACCTTTTAACACAATCCTAAATACTCCACCAACACCGAGAGAGGAAGGAAACTTACAGGTCCGAATTTAGGAATTTGTCATAGGTTTGAATAGACCAGCTCCTCCACAGTCCGAAAAACACATAACAACTCCTCAGTTCGAAAATTACAGAACACAAGCAATTAACTGTACTAGAGAAATCTTCTTTATTTACCCTCCTCTTCTTATGTTCATGAGGTATGAACACTTCCTCTCTTGACCAAACTCCGTGATGATTGGATGAGAAGAAGATGATCCGAAACAAGGAGGTTGACCGCATATAAATACACAAAATTTGACCCTCCAACGAATAGACATGTCCCTTGAAGTAGGCCAACTTGTCCTAGAAGGATGAGGTTGGCTCACAGACCAAAAAATTATTCTTAACTTAAAAAATTAATAACTTTCAAACCGCTTGGAGATTTTGGCTGAGTAATATCTCGTTAAAAAGCTAAAATTATGCTTCATAAGATGGTATAGGTGTCATGTTTAGATTCATCCTTTCAAGAGTGAGAAATATGTTTTTTTAAGTGAATGGTCAATAGATGGTACAGAAAAAATAGAGGACAACGGATGGGCTTCTTGGACAATGAATGGCTTCTTCATTGTTTGTCTTCTTCATCATAGGGTCAACATTTCATCATCTGGCATATTGACATCAATGACCACTTAGATTAACAATCTCCCCCTTTGTCATTGATGGAAATATTTTGACATTTTCTCCCCCTTTGACATCAATGGAAAATGGGGTGCTAACGAACTCCCCCTGTCATGCTGCTCCCCCTAACATGTCACTTCTTTTCTTGATTTCTTTAATGTGATGCAAGTGCAGTGACCCCCATATTTTGACGAAGATATTCAAATGCTTCTCGAGGAAGGGGTTTTGTAAAGACATCTGCAATTTTTTCCTTTGTGTTGACATATTCCAACTTGATATTTTGTTCAACGACCTATTCATGGAGAAGGTGGTATTTGATTGGAATATGTTTGGTCTTCGAGTGCATCACCGGAATCTTTGAAAGACTGATGGCACTGGTGTTGTCACAAAAAATGGTGATTGGTCGCTTAGTCTCTATGTTTGAATCCTTCAAAGCTTCCTTCATCCATAATACTTGTGTACAATAATTAGCTGCTGCAATATATTCGGCTTCAGCTGTAGAAAGAGAAATAGATGATTTTTTTTTGCTGACCCAAGCTACGAGACAATCTTCCATAAAGAATGTGTTCCCACTTGTACTTTTTCGATCATCCACGCTTCCAGCCCAATCAACATTAGAGTAGGTTGTCACAGTAAGATTTGAGCTCTTGGGGTACCAAAGACCAAAGTCAGCAGTTCCTTTCAAATATCTAAGTATTCTCTTCACAACTGCTACATGAGATTGTTTAGGGCTTGATTGAAATCTCGCTACCATTCCTACTGCTTGCATAATGTTTGGCCTTGTAGCAGTTAAGTATAGGAGAGCTCCAATAATTGATCCGTAAAGAGTTGCATTAATGAGAGGATAATCATCATCTTTCCTTAATTTGCAATCCATGGTCATTGGTGTGCTCATAGGTTCACAATCTTCCATCCAATATCTTTTGAGCATTTCTTTAAGGTATTTTTCTTGAGATATAAACATGCTTGCAGTTGTTTGAGATATTTGTAGCCCAAGAAAGTAAGATAACTCACCAATCATTGACATTTCGAACCTTTTGGACATATTTAGAGCAAATTCATGACTCATCCCATCATCATTGCTGGCAAAGATTAGATCATCAACGTATACAAGAGTAATCAGTAATTTATCCTTGTCTATCTTCATGTAGAGATTGCTTCCTGCTACTCCCTTTTTGAAGCCTTCTTGTTTCAAATAATGATCCAATTTTGCATACCAGGCTCTAGGGGCTTGTTTTAACCCATACAAAGCCTTTTTCAACTTGCATACAAAGTATTTTCCTTCAGCAAGATCAAATCCTTCTGGTTGCTCCATGTAGACTTCTCTTTGAGTTCTCCATTCAGAAATGTTGATTTTACATCCATTTGATAGACCCTGAATCCTTTTGAGCAAGTAAACGCCAAAAACATCCTTATAGCTTCTAATCGTGCTACTGGTGCAAAGGTTTCTTCAAAGTCAATTCCTTCAATTTGCGAGTATCCTTCGCAAACAAGCCTTGCTTTATTTCTGATTATTGGTCCATCTTCATTCATCTTGTTTTTGTATACCCATTTAGTTCCAATTATATTTTTGTCCTCTAGATGAGGTACCAGCTCACATGTTTCATTATTTTCAATTTGAGACATTTCTTCTTCCACGACCTTTATCCAATGGGGATCTTTACTTGCTTGAGAAAAATTTGTAGGTTCTACAATAGATAGGAGAGCAACATCCTCTTTTCTTGGAGTGTTTGTCATCCTTCTTCGAGTTTGAATTCCTTCATCTATATTCCCAATAATCTGTTCGTCCGAATGATGTTTTGAAGGAAGTTAATCTTAGAAGGAGTCTGTGCAGGTTCATTTTGAGGCTCTTGATCCTTTTCTTCTTTTTCTGGTCCTTCTTCGCTTTCTTCAAGAAAGGACTCAACTTCATGATCTTCATTTTCTCTTTTTGGAAGGGCTTCATCAACCTTTACATCAATTCTTTCTATTATTTTTCGCAGTCGATTGTTGTAGCATTTGTAAGCTTTGCTCCTAGTGGAATATCCAAGGAATCCATCAACCCGGGAATCAAATTTTCCTGGCGAGTCATCATTGATCTTCGAATCTTTTTCATTTTCAACAAGTTCTTTAAGATTCTTAAAACACTCAAATGCTTCGGATTTATATTTTATGAAATATACCCACATCATTCTAGTATAGTCATCAACAAATAAATCAAAGTACCTTTCACCTTGGAGCGCAGGAGTTCTAGTTGGTCAACATAAATCTGCATGAATGATCTCCAGAGGTTTTGATGTTGAGAACTCCTTGGTCTTGTGGCTGGTTCTAGTTTGCTTTCCATGTTGACATGGACCACATACAACTTGATTTGGCTTGAACATTTTTGGAATGTCTCATACTGCATTACTTTTGCTAATATTGATCAAGTTATCAAAGCTTGTATGCCCCAGTCACTTGTGCCACAGCCAACTTTCATCTATTTGACTCAAGTAACATTTATCTCCTTGAATTTTTCTTAGAATGTAAACATTATCTGGTGTTCTTACTCTTTTTGCAACAAGTTCTCTTGAGGATGAGTCTCTTATTTCACAATTTTTAGTACTAAAGACAACATTATGTCCTTGGTCACAAATTTGGCTAACACTTAAGAGATTGTGTTTGAGCCCTTCTACCAGCAAAGTATTTTGAGCCTTTCCTTGTCCATTAACGAGGGTAGCGATTCCTTTCCAGTGAATTTAGTAGATCCACTTCCAAAGGATACATTTCCATTCTTCTTGTTCAATGAGACAAACTTCTTTTGGTCACCTGTCATATGTCTTGAGCATCCACTATCCACAAACCAATAGTTTTCATCACTATGAGCACATAGAGCTAGGCCACATTTATCTGTATTGAGATTCGCCATTTTAACTTACTCTCTTTTGAGTGGGCAATTTTGTTCATTATGATAATAACTATTACACAATCAACAAGTAGGATCAAAATTAGCCAAAGGATAAAAAGAATTGTAAGTTTTGATTTGTCCTTTCTCTTTGGGACCACGTAGTTTGTTTGTTTGATCTTTCAATCTTGGTGCTTCATTCTTACGAGCCCTACAATGCTTAGCTTGATGACCAAAGTTTTTACAATAGTGACAATACCCAAGAAAGATAGTTTGGTACTTGTTGTAATAGCCATAACTTGAATCAACATTCTTGGAGTTGCTCTTTCTACATTTCTTGGATTTGAGATGGGCCTTTGTTCTTAGCGAGATGACTTTTCTTCTTTTGGATGGCAAGAAAGTATGTCGGCACAACTCCTTGCATTATCCTTAGTACTTGATGATTCTCCTTTGAAACCAATCCCAGGTTTATCATATTGAGGTTTTTGAGTATTAAGAATGTTATCAAGTGCTTGAGAGCTTTGCCAACTCCTTTTGACTTTCTCCAACTCCTTCCTTAGAGATACTATTTCAGCTTCACGTTTTTCACAGATATCTTCCTTTTCTTTTAGCTTATTGTTCAAGAAGTCTTCCCTTCTTTTTGCCTCCTCCTCTTCTATTTTGAGAGAAATGATCTTCTTTCATAAATTCTCATTTTCTTCAATAACACTTATTAGTAATTCATCCACATTTCCTTTGCCTTCTAGCTCTGAATCATCATCATTTGTGAATGCCATTATCACCTCCTTTGTGATGAGGGATATCTCTAGTTGATTTTTTCTTGATGAATACAAATTTATTTTCATCAGACTCATCTTGTTTGGAGAAGAAGTTCTTCTTATTAAACCCTTTCTTTTTGTACACCATCCTTTTAGAATCCTCTTCATCATCACTATCATGTTTATGAGGACATTTTGCAACATAATGACCTATTCTTCCACATTTGAAACAAATGAGAGGGTACTTACCTTTTAGCTTGGATCCCTTCTTTAGTCTTCGTACAAATTGTGATATTTCGATTTCAGCATGCGAGTCATCACTACTGTTATTCCATCCTTTTCCCCTTTTTGTTGACTTTGACGCTTTGAATGCTGCTTCTTTGGAATTTGGGATTCCTTTCCTCATCTCATAGGCAATGAGAATTCCATGAAGTTCATCCATCTTGAGAGTATCTAGGTCCTTCATTTCTTCTATGGCACTTACTTTGGAGTCAAATCTTTCAGAAAGAGATCTCAAGATTTTTTGAACAACAGTGCTTTCCTCAACGTTTTCTCCTAATCCTTTAAGAGAGTTGACCACTTCAACAACTCAAAGTAAGTATGATGCAATATCTTCTTCGTCGTCCATTTTCAGACTTTCGAATTGTCTTCTATAAGTATGAAGTTTTGCCTTCTTAACTTTGGAGTCCCCGTCATATAGGGCAACTATCTTATCCCATACTTCTTTGGCCGAGTCATAATTCATGACTTTTGTGAATTCAGAATCAGAGATTCCACTAGTAATGGAATTTAGAGCTTTGGCATTAGCAATGTAGGATTTTCTTTCCTCTGGATCAGTTGGAAGAGTGGAGGGAGCTTTATACCTACTCAAAACAGAATGCCACACTTCAGGTCGAAGGGACATTAAATTGTAGGATTCCTGTCACTTCTATGTTCTTCATTGTGTCTAAGAATCCTTCTTCAAGCTATCAGGCTGATAATGAAGAAGCTGACTCTGATACCAATTGGAAATACTGAGAGGGGGCTGAATCGATATTTCTTTTCAATTGTTATTATAACCAGTTAGATTCTACACAAAAATAGAGAAATGAATAATTTATTATAGAGAGAAGGATAATGATCCTTTCACAAATGAACGAGTACAATGATTTCCAAGCACCAACTTGGACTTAATATGGCTCTGACCTCTAGGGCTTCAACCCTATCATTACCCAAGGCTCCAACCCTATCATTACCCAAGGCTCCAACCTTGTGTTTAGGGGCACCTACCCCAAGGACATCTATCCTTTTTTGCTGCTTTACTGGACTATAGTTCAAAGATGCTCCGTTTCATCAATCTGCCCAATTTGCACTTCTTCATCAATTTTGCACTAAAGCTTGCACCATGACTTCTTCAAAACTTCTTCACTACTTCAGTACCAACACTGCACCATGCCAAGGTTGCACTTCACCGCTTCATCTGTTCTGCACCAATGTACCAACATTGTATTATGCCAAGACTGCACTACTTCACCACTTTTGCACTGTGTTTCTGACTGCACTGTGATTAGCCCTCCAAGTGTACTGTGATTAGGCCTCTTTATAATCTTATAACCATACTGCTAGACTGCTGTGATTACTCCACCGAGGCCTGAAGCCTTCACCGAGATCAACACTGCACTTTCGGATACATAACACAGTCCTACTCTAATACTGCTCCACCGAGACCTTTTAAGTTTTAACACAGTCCTAAATACTCCACCAACACCGAGAGAGGAAGGAAACTTACAGGTCCGAAGTAGGACAGAAAGATCCAAATTTTAGGAGGTTGTTACAGGTCCGAATTCAGGAATTTGTCACAGGTTTGAATGGACCAGCTCCTCCACAGTCCAAAAATCACAGAATATCTCTTCCACAGTCCGGAAAACACAGAACAACTCCTTAGTTTGAAAATTACAGAACAGAAACAACGATCTGTACTAGAGAAATCTTCTTTATTTACCCTCCTCTTCTTATGTTCATGAGGTATGAACACTTCCTCTCTTGACCGAACTCTGTGATGAATGGATGAGAAGAAGATGATACGAAACAAGGAGGTTTACTGCATATAAATTTGACTGCATATAAATACACAAAATTTGACCCTCCAACGAATAGACATGTCCCTTGAAGTAGGCTGACTTGTCCTAGAAAGATGAGGTCAGCTCACAGACCACGAAATTATTCTTAACTTAAAAAATTAATAACTTTCAAACCGCTTGGAGGATTTGGCTGAGTAATAGCTCATTGGAAAGCTAAAATTATGCTTTATAAGATGGTATAGGTGTCATGTTCAGAATCCAGATTCGTCCTTTCAAGAGTGAGAAATGTGTTTTTTTAAGTGACTGGTCAATAGATGGTGCAGAAAAAGTAGAGGACAACGGATGGGCTTTTTGGACAGTGAATGGGCTCCTTCATGGATGGGCTTCTTCATTGTTTGTCTTCTTCATCATAGGGTCAACATGTCATCATCTAGCATATTGACAACAATGACAACTTAGATTAACAGTTCCCTAATACTGTATTCCTCTAGGGCTGACAGGATTCTGGCCTTCCAAATCGCGAAGTTGGACACACCGTCCAACCTATCCTGATCACGCAGTCCGTACGGGGACATCTAGCTCAACTCTGTCGAAATAGGTACTCCTCTCCCCCTTCCTGCTGCAACACTCAACAGGAAATTGGATCTGGGTTTCTTGGCGATAGAAACCCTCTATAGTAGCTGCTCCCTCTGATAACTAAATTCCCTCCCGGAAATCCTCTACCAAATCACCTGAATAAATCCTCTATGATCACCCCCCTAATCGAATCTTAGATCTGTTTGGCACAAATCCGCTGAGCGACTATTCTCCTCCCACTCTTGTCACATTTGCTAGGCATTGTTTTTCACCGACAGAACCTATGCCACACCTGCAGCTACTGAAGATCAGAAGCTGCACTTCCAGACCTTGGCAAGACTGCACAACAATTCTCCACACGGACTGCGTCCCTCTGGCTGGCTTCTGCGTGAGCAGATTGGCTCAGTGCAGCCTCTGCACAGCGCAGGCTGCTCCTGCGTCACTTTGGAAAGCTTTGCATTGCCTCTGCATCACTCAGACGACTCTGCGTCAGCCTGGCTGGGATGCATCCCTCTTGGTGTTGTGCTTCCCTCTTCTGGATCTCTGCTGCTTTAGCTGCCCTCTTTGCAGCAATTATCTTCAGCCGCTCTGTTGGTGGATCAACTTGATCTGCAATGCTCTGATACCATGTGAAAATTTCAAAACAGAAACCCTACTGCAGTGTCTTGATCTACTTCACCTACTTGTTTGATTAATTAACAAGTTATTAATCTGAATATTCATAAAAACACTAAAGCAAATACAAAATGCAGTCTACACATCTATAGATCATTTACTGAACAACACGCACATGTGACAAGATTACACAGATTTTTCGGACAAATGTCCCCGGAAAAATCCAATGTGGGAAAACCGATGCAACAACTCTAGAGGGTTTTATTATTATGCAGAATCTGAATACAGTTATATAGGCACCAGAAAACGGTCTGCCTTACAAAGAAATTACACGGCAGTTGTACCTTTCACTCGGAGACAGGAAATGTGGCTGATCCAACCCTCTCCGGGAAATTACGAACTCGAGCCCTTTCTGGCCCACTGGAACCCTCAGCGCTGCCTCTATAGGCTCTGTGTCAACCCCTTCTGGCCAGCATCCCCACTGCATCACCCTCACTGGTACTGCGTGTTGAGATTTTGTGTATTTGGGGTAGCATCAATTGTGCTCTATCTCCCAAATTTTGTGGAGGGACTAGAGTACACTTGATCTACAAGACCTAGAAATGGATTTCAGAAATTTTAGTTGGTGTTCAAGTTATTCAAATAATTAATTATTTTTAATGGATTTCCTAAGTCTAACTTAGGAAAATAAATTAATTAAAGTGAATTAATTAACACGTGTGTTGAAATTGTCTTAAGTCACATGGATCAAGCAGTCTTTTAATCTCAGTCGTTGATGGATGATTTAATCTCGGTCATTGAAGGGTTCAACGAAAAAGTATAAGAAAAAGGCTTGAGGGTCAGTTGAAGACACACAATTTTCGTAGAACTGAGGAATAGATCTGAAATTCTAGGGTGGGTTTGCTAAGAATTTCCGGAGGAATTTCCTGTAGTGAGGGGTAGTATTGGCCAAGGGAATGATCTAATTCCAGGGCCAAGAGACAACAAACGGCAAGAGGAGCAGCAACAAGGACAATGCAGAGGGGCTTCAGAGCCACGCAGTCCAACAGGGGCAACGCAGAGGCAGTGTAGAGGCATCTAGGACCACACAGCGCTGACGTTGGCCTAGCAGCGGCAGTGTAGACCCTCCAAGGGTAACATAGGCCCTCCTAGGGCCACGCAGAGGCTGACACAGGTCGTCTAGGGCAACGCCAGGGCTTCAAAAGCAGCACTGAGGGTTTCTAGGGTCAGATCCAGGCTGAGTCATGTAAATCCCGTTTGAGGGAGTGGATAAGTCATATACTTGACACTAGATCTTCAGGTTAGCTGCAGATTTGATATCTTTTATTCTCTGTCGGGTTTTCCAAGCTTGGAACCCAGATTTGCTGTACTCAAAACTACTTAATAATAAACACTTATATCTGCTGCAACAGTTTTCCCGCTTTGGGTTTTTTCAGGGACTTATGTCCAAAAATCCATGTGTCACTTTGTTGCATGAGTGTATTATTTAGTAAATGATCTGCATGTGTAGGCTGTAGTTGTGTTTATTTTCAATATTTTCTGAATCTAAATTCTGGAAATAACGTGTATTAATTAAATCAAGTAGGAGAAAATAAACCAATAAACTGTAGTAGAATTTTCACACTGCGCTGCCTCTGCACTGCCCTGGCTGGGCCTGCGTCACCCTGGCTGGTGTTGCGCTGGCTGGGTCTGCATCACCCTAGCTGGGCTTACACAACCTCTGTGCAGTCCTCTGAGTGGTGCTGGCTGAACTGCGTCCTCCTGGCTGGCTTTGCGCTGTCTAGTACAAGCTGCCTCTCTGTTGTTGTATTCTCGGCCTCGGATTAGATCATCCCTTGCTGATATTTGCCCCTCACTGCACTACAAACACGCTTCGAATTCCTCAGCAAACCCCGCCCCAGAAATTCGACTTAACTTCAGTGCTCTACCTATATGTGTCTCCTCCAACTGACCTCAAGCCCTTCTCTTATACTTTTCTTGTTGGGAAAACAGCGACCGTGATCTAATCTCTAATCGACGACTCAGATTAAAAGACTGTTTGATCCACGCCACTTAGAACATTGTATCACATGTGTAAATTAATTCACTTTAATTTTTCTATTTCCCTAAGTTAGACTTAGGGTCCTCATTAAAAAAATTAATTATTTGAATATCTCATACACTAGATGAAATTTCTCCAAACACTTTCTGGGTCTTGGAGATCTCGTGTGTCTTAGCCCCTCCACAAAATCTTAGAGCTCGAGCACACCTGATGCTACTTGAAAATCTCAACAGTTTGAGGCCGACTTGATCTTCTTGAGCCCGACTTGGTGTAGGAGGCCTAAATGACCTATTTTACAAATAAATGATTTTCTTCCTAGACAAATAATTTGCAAGAAGGGTTCTTTACAATAGGACATGGACAAGGACACTTGACATAAACCCTAGAGGTCTACATTGGAGACCTTGACCTAAAACAATTGACCCAAGCATGAAATCCATGCTTTAATAAGTCAATTTATACAATAATAAAATTTCTTTTTTCTTTATTTTTATAAATATATTTTATTATGACTCAAGTACAATTATGAAGACTGAACCTAGTTACATTCTTCAACATGTTGGAATCACTCACTCTGGCAAGCCGAATTTTTTTACCAACCTGCACTGAAAAAATCAAATTTCTCGGCAATTCGCACTGCCTAGCTAAGCATTGCGCAACCCTAAAAAAATTCATCGTGTTGCTCCCTCTGAACAATGAATTTCCTTATTCTGCTTCTGAGCTTCCCGTTTGATCAAAATCGTTTTGATACCATGTGAAAATTTCACTACTGAAATTCTGTTGCAGCAATTGGAATTAATTCTTCTAATTGTTAATTAATTTAGCAATTTATTGCTACGACAACAATGAATTAATCACACTGCAATCTTCACAAACAAAAATACTGTGGAAGATGAACTAGAAACTGAGAAAATACTGACACACACACATAAAAATATAACACTGTTATTATTGACTAAAGTCCTCAGAAAAACCCAACTTGGGAAAACTGGTTGCAGCAGTTGAGGGTTTTTATTATTAAGCAACAATGAGAAATTCCGAGTACAATCTATGGATGCCCAACTGAAAATCCAATCAACAAAATAAACTGGCCAAAATATTTGTGTGGCAAATACCTCAACACCACACCTGATCTAGCTCTGACAACTGGAAAAACTAGCTAGTCATACAACCTATGCGCAAATGCTCTAACTCACTAAGCCTTGGAACTGCTGGAAAAGATGACGTTCTCACTGACTCTGCCTCTAGAAGGAATTCTCTTGGCCTCCTGGGGAATTTCCGGACCAAATGCAACTTAATCACCCTTCCCTTCAGCAAAATCGATCTCCCTTTGAAGCTATCTGCACTGGGTCTACACAACGTCTTTGGGAAATACGACCCTTCTGTTGCTGACTCTCTAGAACTGGAAAACATCCTCCAGACTCACTGTCTCTACCCCTCTTTGTCTTTTCTTCCCTTCTCTGGCTTGAACTCTTCCGACAGAATGTTGCTGCTCTTTGGAAAAATCGAACTACCCAAGGAAATTAATCTCAAGTGTGTTCCTCCATCTACCCATCGACTTCTTCTTATAATCTCACCGTGGAACTCCAACGGCCAAGATTAGAACTTAATCAATGGCTGAGATTATTTCCTAGTCGATATGTGTGAGTTTCTAGAGAAATCACCTTCCTCAATTAATAATTGTTAATTAATCATTTTCCCCGAGTTAGACTTAGGAAAAGTTTAATTACTGATTAATTAACTTAATTAAGGCATCTCTAGGTGGATTTTCTTGAAACCTTTTTTGAGTTATGGAGTCCTAGTGTTTCTTAGCCTCTCTGACAACTGTCAAGACTAAAACACTATCCGTGCTACAAAAACTAATAGTGCATGCTACAACCTAGAATGAGGGAGATGTGTCATGTATGTTATGCCTAACATTGACATGACATGTTGGTTGAGCCTGCTAATGCATCTTGATTCCTCACAGTATCCTCTTTTGGCAATTACAAGTGATATTTCTATCATTCCATATCCAGGGGAGAACTTACAAAGGCTCACCGGAGCTAAGGAAATAAGTGTCAAAGCCCCTATCATAATTCAACCCAATATAATATTCTAAAAAATTAAAATAGTAACAGCCTAGCATGGATAAGAAATGTAAAATCTGTGCTTATAACTCAAAATATACCAAAAAATAAAGTTTGTAATGTAAAAAGTTAATACAAAGCATTAATTAATACAAACTACTGTAGTTTGACTTGGCCGAGACTCATGAGTCTTGCTGATTCTTTGCTGAGCTGAGTAGTTGCCTTATTCTCAGCCCGAAACTTGCCACTCAGCAAGACTTGGCCACAAGACTCACCAGCCTCACCCATCCTCACCCAGACAATATTTTGATTTATTTTTTTGGATTTGCTGAATCTTTCCCAAATCTTTGCCATTCTTTTCCAAGTCACTGAGTCTTTCCACGTCCCAGGCCAACGAGTCTTTTCCAAGTCCAATTGTGATAACTTTGATACACACATGCACACTCACATTGGCGTAGATCCATCTTAACTTGGAATTTTTGAAAAACCAAGAGTTTTGCATTTCAATTTCTTTTGATCCCTCTTGGTGCTTAATAGCTCTGTAGTTAAGATAGATCTATGCTTATAGCTAGTCCTAAATTACAATTACTATCCTTGCTCTTGGAAGTACACATCAATGAGGCCAAGGGAATTTCTTGACTGGAGAATACTAAACTTGGACATCTAGAGTACTAAGTCACATTTATTATTAAATCTATGAAGGGGTAAGCTTTTTCATTGGAAACGTTAGTGTTAGGAGATCTTAACTGCTCTAATTGAGTGAGAATGTTCAAGTTTTGACTGGAATCTTGGTCTAGCTTTACCATGGAAACATTTTTTATCCAATTTGATCTAATGTTGCTCCAAATTCACCATTTACCGTCCAAGACAGGGAGTTTATGTGATAGGAATGTCATCATGGAATAACACGATAGGAGTCTGGTCCTATTGTCTTGGCCATGGTGACCGGAATAATGATTACATGATGACATTCTATCGAACATTTGACTTATTAAAAAGCTTTGGGTTTGAACTTCTACTGCAACTTTGTTTTTGTTTTTTGGGTCTTTGGAACAAAATGAAATTTTTAACATATCATTAAACTGATCCTGTTCTTGTTCTTTCCATAGTTCTTCAGAGGACTTCTTCACTGGTGAAAGTTGAGAAAGATAGAAATGCTGCAGAAAACGATTGTACTATTAGAGTGAAACAGGAGATATCACTAGTGCAGCAGTCTAAGAGCTCAGGTATGTTTCGAGTTGGGACGTCAGGTTATATTTATAAGCATTGGAAAGGTGTAGTTTATCCAGAAGGGATGCCGCAAAAGAAATGGTTTGAACATTATACACAGATATTTGACACAGTGGAGATCAACAATACATTTTATCGTCTCCCTTCTCATGAAGTATTTGAATCTTGGAGGGATCAGGCTCCGGAAGGCTTCTGCTATGCATTGAAGTTTAGCAGGTCTTTTCAATTTGTCTAGACAAATCTGTTTTTTGTGTGTTTGAAATTGGCTGAAAATGCTCTTAAACAAACGCAACATTTTAGGAAAACAATAGCTGTTTGAGCCCTTTTTTATATTATTCAATTTCATTCTGTGAGATATATAGTTGTTTGGATTTTAGGAGTACATATCTAATCTGTCAGATGATCATGTAGCTGCGGTTTACTTTTAGGTAGTTCAAAGATTCTTATCACGGAAAGAATAAAATTTTGAGCCCTTCTCTACATTGGATTTGAACTTCAGGTTTGGGACACACCTAAAGCGCCTGAAGGACCCCAGTCAACCAATTTCTCTCTTCATTGATCGTTCTGCGAGATTAGGGAAAAATCTCATTGGACCAATCCTTGTGCAGGTTTTATAATTCTCTGCAATGCTGTTGAAGATAAAAGCATGTTTTTTCAATTTCAATCCAACATGATTGTTTTCCAGTTTCAATTTCTGGCCAGGAATAATGTCTTCCTTTATGCTATTCACATATGATCAATAAAATCTGTCCTAGTTATGAAAACGATCAAAACCCTGTTCAAAGATGCACAATAATTCTTGACATGATGATGGCTCTTGTCAAGTCGTGTTTATTAACTTATTACTAGTTGTTTCAGCTTCCTCCCAAGTTTGATGTGAATGTGGAGCGTCTGGGAGAATTTTTGCAATCTGCCCCAAAAGAATATCGTTGGGCTGTTGAATTCAGGGATACAAGATGGTTCTGTGAGGAAGTTTATGGATTACTTCGAGCTTATAATGCTTCACTTTGTATACATGATCATGAAGATATCTTATGCGTACATCCACAGGTCCAGATAACAGTTATTACTTGGCATTCATTTTATAGAGGTTAATGTTAAAACAATGTTGCTTAGAGAAATAGAGTCCTAATTGCAGGCTGCATCTGCCTTGGTTAGCATAGGATAAATACTGTTGTTTTTGCTAGGTGACATTCTTTATCAGATCTGTAACAGAAACAATTTAATGGATGTCAGGTTGTGACTGCGGATTGGATCTATCTACGTTTTCATGGAAAAGATTACCAGCACTGCTACAATACTGAGCAGCTTCAGGAACACGCTTCATGGATTCAGAAGCAACTTGCTCAAGGACTGGATGTGTTTGCATACTTTAACAATGACTACTGTGGTTATGCAGTCTCTAATGCGGTGGAGCTACGTGAACTTGTTACCGGGATGAAATGATGTAGTGAACTGCCCTCTTTTGAACTTCTATTTCATAAAAGCTCCATGTGCAAGTGGGATTGGCCAAAGAAGAATGGAACGCATTGGTTGTGTTTATAAGAGTACTAATTTTCTTCTCATTGAAGCCCTGATAGAATCGAGCTCTAGCAGAGGATGTTCCTATGATATTTGAGAAGCTATTAAGGTGAGCAGTTCTCTGATTCCAGGTTGATATGCTATATGGATTACGGGCTTTTTATCAAAGTGAGGAATTTCTGCAAAAGTTTTGAAGGCTATGCATATCTTATTTTAAGATAGTACAATATTACAGAATATTTTGGTGGACATATTTTTCTATGAAATTTCTGGTGGCATCAGAAGCGTGTTCCGAGAATGGATTGGGAATAACTGTAGTTTTGGAGAACCACTTTAATAATATATCCAATAACAAAGTAATGTTATCAAGAGGCAGTGTAATGGTTGTAAGAAATAATTACTTATAACATCATAAAATTTCCATCTCATGTAGGGTCTGAGAAGGTCTTTCTAAATTTGTCCCCGAATGTCTAATTTGAGCTGGTGTTGGTCTTGGAAGGTCTTACACAAGTATAGAAGGAAATATAAAATTTTAAACAAGGAAATAACTTTGTTTGGTCTTGCAAGGTCTTACCTGAATTAATGGAATAGAGAATATTAAACAAGTGAATAATGTTGGATAAAGTATGATTTTCTGTTCTTTCTTCACATGATCCATTAGGACAATGAAATAATGATACCAACTGCTAAAGACAAGGAAGTTTGAATAGAATTTAAAAGGTGTTACCTGAGTATAAGTAAGGGTTCTCATTTTCTCATCGCATGATTCAATAAGAAATCACTGTAATAATAAAACGAAATACTAAAGACAAGGAAATTTAAATAGAAATATAATAACAAGGGCTATCTCGTAAGCAACTACAAATAGATTTTGAACATTGAACAATGAGGCAATCAAAGTTCATATTCATGAAACTTGGGCATTGAAGAAATATAATACAATCATATTTACCAAAGTAATCAATACCATGGAATATAAAAATTAGTTGGCGTTATAAGTTCTAACACAAATACTACCTATTTCAGTATGTTTTATCAACCTCAAGTAGTTATTGTATGTTTCATAGATTTTGAATATTGAACAATGAGGCAATCAAAGTTCATATTCATGAAACTTGGGCATTGAAGAAATATAATACGATCATATTTACCAAAGAATCAATACCATTGAATATAAAAATTAGTTGGCGTTATAAGTTTTAACACAAATACTACCTATTTCAATATGTTTTATCACCTCAAGTAGTTATGGTATGTTTCATTTTTTTGGTACATTAGATAACTTCTAGTTCTATGTTGATATTGGTGGAACAATCATCTTGCTTTGTTAGTAGTAAATTATTGATAAGTCATGTACAGAAATAATAAATTTACTAACTATTTTCTAATGATAGATACATAGTTCTTTGAGGTTTTACTCGATTTCTTTGATGCTTTTACTTTGTAGAAGTTTATTGATAGATTGCATTGCAGCTACTAACTATTTTCTAATGAGTACTCTGAGCTTTTTCTTGATTTCTTTGATGCTTTTACTTTGTGGAAGATTATTGATAGATTGCATTGCAACTACTAACTATTTTCTAATGATAGATACATAGTGCCCTAAGGCTTTTCTTGATTTCTTTGATGCTTTTACTTTGTGGAAGATTATTGATAGATTGCATTGCTAAGGATTATTGGCTGATTGCATTGTCCATAAATGAAGTTCTTCAATGTGAGGGTGCTAATGAAATTTATATTAAGGGAAATTAGAAGCTTTGAAGCTTATGAGACAAACAAAATGCATATCCAGTATTTATTCTTCAACTTACAGGGAAGATAAAGAAAAGGATGAGTATATGGTCAATTAAAGTGGCAAAAGTGCTAGATGCATGTGGAAATTTCCAACATCCATCTCTTTGTGGTTTAAATTTGGGGTCCAACAAAAATCAAAACTAGGCTAATTGTTGTATAGATTTTGTGCTTGGACTTGATACTCCTTGGATATTCATGTTAATATAGTTTGATGATGGATTTGATTTGATGTAATGTGTTGCATTTGCACAAGTAGTGTTAAGTGATAAATTAATCTTATTTACATTCGACATTACTTAATACGTAGTGAAGTGCTTAGAATGGGTAGAAGAATTAAATAAATGTGATGGCGTATTGACAACAAAATGAGCTCTATAATAAGTGCCCCACAAATGCCATGATAGAATTGGGTATGGAGTGTCAATGGTTCATGTTGAAATGCATTATTACAAGCATCCTATTCCCAAAGCAAAGATAGATACCATTTTCTTACATTATTACCAATTCAATTTCCAAAGCTAAGACCATTAATATTTTATGGCGAGGATTGTTGCTCTCTCTTGGTGTATGGCTTTTGATAAATACACTAGTTAATAGAAATAGAAGTATCCTACTTCCTAGGGTAAAGCATTGAATATTTATTTGAAACAATTATCTTGAAGTGAGAAATTGATGGAAAATATTATGGTTAGTTGCAAATAATTTAATATTTATAATTTAATAATATTTCATACTTTTCTAATGAAGTATTCACAATTTTTAAATTACTAATAAATTTTTAAATTATTTTTGAAAATTTTGAATAATTCATTTAATAATTTTGAATAATTCATTCAATCGTGAGGGTAAGAAATCTATTTCAAGAACATTTTTTTGAATATTAAAGATAAGAACTTAAAAAATAGTAATAATTTAGTAAATTTTAAAGATGAGAAATTAATGGGAGGAACACTATGTAGAAAGTCCACGTAG